>SKCR01050696.1:0-247727 GCA_019454045.1 Zanthoxylum bungeanum
TTGCGCGAGTCCAACTCGTTTAAGAATAATATTTTTGAGTACGTATTCTTGAATCAACTTAAATCCAATTTATTTGTATTCAATACCTAATTCTTATTTAATTCCCATTAAATATTTACACTTACATAGTTGCCTTAAAGACTTGGATTCCAAATCCAATCTTGATGGGTCTCAAAGGCCCAATAACATCCAATGTTTTTTTTAATTAAAGTCCAATGGGCTTTTAATTGATTCTTAAGGCATGGCTTTGGCCATAATGGATCAAACCCAAAATTCCAAGGCCCAATAGGAATCACCCTATTGCCATCAAATCAATTTAGGCCCATTAGGCCCAATCAAATACTTTAAAGGGCCAAGTGATGTATTTGGACTTCATGGAATTGGTTTTGGGCCCAATTGGATCCAATCCAAAAGTCCAAAACCAAACATGGTCAAACCAAGCCCATTAGGCCCAAATACACACTTTTAGCCCCCAATTCAATTTTAAAGGCATTTACATAATTATAATAATATTCCAAATATCACAATTATTTTAATTAAAGTGTATTAGCCATAATTAATTAATTAAACTCAATATTTCCAAAATATTAATTTACTTAATTAATCATGCTTAAACTAATAATTCATGCGTAACATAAAATCATGCTAAAATACATCATTGCATGCTTGAGACATATTGAAGCCTAAGATCATCATTTCATGCTCAACATGCACTTTGATTTTAACATGAACATTATAGACATTGATTCTAATCATATTAAACCAACTATCATCATTGAAACATGCATCCAAACACATTATTTCATGTTTCAAAAAACAAAAAACTACAGTGCACATGCTTCCCACATTCGGCCAAGCTAACCAATTTTTAATTTTTATAGCTTTTGATTTATTTGAAATCTAATCATGCATAACTCTAAGTTATCATGTTGTAAACATACTCAAAGCATCAATTTCAAAAAATCATGCTCAAAATCAAAAAGCCCCAAATTTTTAGGTTCAAGAACCCTAAAATTATCATGCTTAAATTAGGCTCATGATACCATTGTTAGTGTTCCAAGAACAATATAAGGATCTAATAATCATGCATAATAAAAGATTTGATCATTATAACATGCGGAATATACTTACAATGAGTTTTAGAGCTTTTAAAATTTTGAGATCCAAGATCTCCAAGATCCAAGCTTTAGGATGATTCCAAGCTTTAGGATGATTCCAAGCTATTGAGGAGTTTCCCTATCACCTTGTTCACTTCCAAAGTGCTAGCTTTTGATTTTGAAAATCAAATCAAGAGAGGAGAGGGGTGTGAGTTTCGGCCAAGGGAAGCTCTTTAGGGTTTTGTGTTTTGTTTGTTGTGTCACAAGTGTTCACAAGTTGAATGCCTTTTTATTATTTACCAAAAGTGAAACCATTTCACCTTTTACCCAAAACAAGGTAGAGATTGGTAAATGGTTTTCATTAAGGCAAAACAAGGTGGTTGTGTGGTGGGAACACCTACCACACTTTTGGCTCCAAATACTTGAATCCGAAATTCAAATATCTCTATACGGGCATTTGCCGCGGCTCGGTTCCGTTTAATCCAATTAAACGATCCTTCGTCGTTAAATAATATTAATCTAATTTAATTAAATAACGATGCCTCGCAAATATATATCGAACGTCGTTCACGAACTAATTCTAAATTAATTCGTTCGTTCGCATTAAAGTCCGACTTTAATCTCGTAATGAAATCCAATCCATTTTAATATATCCGATATATAATTTTAGCCCATTTGAATAAATTAACTAAAAAAATTAAATTTAACTATTAAATTTATTTTACCGATTAATTCCAAATTAATCGCGTTCTTTCGCCACTGAACACTTTTAATCCCAGATTAAATAAAGCCCATATTAATCCCAGATTAATTTTCTCTCTCTTAATTAATCCCAGATTAATTCCAATTTAAGTCAACTGTCATCGGTGAATCTTGGGAAGCGACCCAAGAGATCTCTGGATATTTTGGTAGTAAATCCGGTTATCGGACTATCGATAAAGCGAATACCTCGTACTATGTGCTTACCGATTTACAAGACATGGTTGGCTTCTAGCAAAGCATCGTGCCTACCCAATTCTCCAGAAATATTTTTACTGGAATATACAATCTATGTCAGACGTAGAATGTCTAGTATCTCGTATTACGATCCAGTATCTGATGTCACGTGCTAGACTTGGGCTGGAATAGTGTCTGCCCCGTACGAGCACATATCGGATATCAAACAACTAGTCTCTTTGAATCGGATAATCATGACCTTGTCACATTATCCCGATGGTTGCAACAACAATAGAGAACGAGTTATGAATCCCTGCGTGATCATCATCTCCATATGTCTGGAGTGATACTTTCGTCTTGACATCACACATCCAATACACTACAATTCTCGATAAACCCAATAGAGCGTACACACAGAACCTGTTAAAGCCCTGGACGACCAAAACTAAAGTTTACCGATTGTCACAAGTATTAGCGATGTAAGTCTCAGGTTAAGACCAAATACATCTACCCTGACGCGGACTCCCATAGACACATATACATACTACCAATGGGATTCCGTGGGGTCTATCCAGAGCGAAGCTGTTTTCCGTACCATCGGTAAAACACAACCTCCTATCGTACTTGTATAAGTATCTTATACTTAAACATATGAGAACTGTGCCGTTATGCCCTCACAACCCGCACAAGTGCAATACTAGTCTATTCCGCATTATCGATATCCAGTCTCGATAATACTACGACTAGGGATATTTAATGATTAAACCTTTATGGATTGATACTGTCTCATATCATCTCAATCCGGAACTAATCATATGGACTTTTACCATTTATATATCATAGTAAATAAATTACGAAATGATAAAAGGCAATTTCAATATTACAAAGTCAATTTTATACAAAAACACAATGTCTTTTACAAACAGTGACGCTATGGGTCATAATTGTCTAACAGTGAAGGCATGGAGTAGTGAGGGGTACGGGACGTATAGACGTTTTAGGGCAGAGAGGCTATATGTGAGGGCTGATGTGGTGGCATGTGAAAGCTTCTCTTCTTTGTTTGTTGATGTCGTGGACGTGTGGCTGTGGCGTGCAAGGCTTAGGTGTTTTATGCGCTGAAGTTGAGGTCAGAAGGTGGCTGGGACGTACGTGTTGGGAAACAAGGCTAGACGTGTGTGTAGTGGGCTGCTTAGGGTTGCGTTTAGGCTTGTGAGGGTGCTGGGCGGGAGGAGTTAAGGGGTGAGAGCGTCTATTATTTTTAGGGTTTTTTGTTGTTTTTTTTCGTGAATGTTGGAGAGAGGAGAGAGCTATGCTAGGGTTTATATTTATAGAGAGAGAGGGTAGGGGAATTAGGGTTTGCATGGGTTTTTAAATAAGGAAAGAAATCAATTAAATTGGGGAGATGATTTGTTTAAATTAGGAATAGGTTTATTTGATTTGTTTTATTTAGGTAGGGATATATTTTAATTTGGTATGTGATTTTTTAGATTAGGAATTTATTTAATTTAGGAATTTAATTAAATTAGATTTTAATTTAATTTAATTTATTTTATTTTAATTTAATTCAATTTAAATTTAATTTGTTTTAATTTAATTTGTGTTTTAATTTAATTTGTAACATATATTTTAAATGTTTTAATTATTTTTGAATTGGGCTTGGGTGAGTGGGCTTGGCTTTGTATTTCTTGGGCCAATGTTAAGTGGTTTGCGGGGTTTTTGGGCTAAAGGTGCTTTAAAACGGAGGTCCAACAAGCGAGCCTGAGGCTAAACAAGCGAATAAAATCTAACAAAAATACTGATTCCCTTCTGACGTTCGTTTCCCATGACTTCCTTGACTTAAAATGTAGTGTCTCCAAATGAGACTCATCATTAGGACTTATATGCAAAAATGCAGTGCTTACACTTAACATTCCAAATATCACATTAATCTAATTAAAGTGTAATTAACACAATTAATTAATTAATCTAATATTTCCAAACATCAATTAATCTAATTAATCATGCTTAACTTTCAATTCATGTCCAACATAAATTGAAGCAAAATCAATTCATCCAACATGCTTCAACTCACGGCAATAGCAAGAAACAACATTCAATTTTGATTTCAATCCAATTAAATTAACAATCGTATTCATTTCATGCTTATAACACATCCAATTATTAAATTTCAAAAAATCACCGTGAGTATCTTATGGCAAAGTTTCGGCTATGCTTAAGGAATTTGGGAAATTTTGATCTAATTATTTTTTCACAAATCCAACCATGTATAACTCTAAGTCATCATCATCCAGGCACAACCAAACAATCAATTTAGAAATTTATAATCTCCAAGGAAAATCCTCAAATTAAAGTGTATAAACCCTAGAATTCAAATCAAGTTTAGATGGCTCTGATACCATTATTAGTGTCTCTAAGACATGCCAATGATCTCTAAACATGATTCTAGTGTGAATTAAATAAGTAAGTTACAGAATTACTTACATTGATCGTTGAGAATTTTCAAAAAATTCTTTAAATGTATGAAACTCCAAACTTGAAGATAAGTTCTAAACTCTTGGGTGAGTTTCTCTAACACCTCATTCAACTCTTTAAAGTGCTAGCTTGAAGGAAAATTGAAGAAAAATTTTCCCTATGGAGAGAGCAAAGTCACGGAAATTGGAGAAAAAATAGAAGATGAATAATTATTTTTGTTTTCCAAAATCTTGATACAAAAGTTGGTGGTTGTGTTACTTAAATGTAACATTTAAATTTTACCAACTACTCACATCAATGAGTGACATGTGATGTAAGTTAATGGGTCCCACCCAATTTAAATTCCAAATATAAGTTGACTTACACAACACACAACTAGTACTTTGGGCCTCGGTTCGTTTAATCCAATTAAACAAATTTTCCGTCGCGACATAATTAAATTCAATTTAATTAAATAATAATGCCCAGAAAAATTATTACGATAGTCGCTAACAAATTTAATTCCAAAATAATTCGTTTGCCCGCATTAAAATCTAATTTTAATTCCGCATTGAAATCCGATTTCAATTTATATATCCAATATATTATTTAATCGATTAATTCTAAATTAATATATCCAATATCTTTTCATTTGTGACTACAGTCATTCCTCCTTTCTTGGGTACACATTGCATAGGACTTACCCAAAAGTTGTCAGAGATGAGGTAGATGATGCCTGCATCCAATCATTTGATGATTTGTTTCTTTACTACCTCCTTCATGATTGGATTGAGTCTCCACTGATGTCCATTGTGGCTTTGTACTCATCGTTCATCAGGATTTTGTGCATGCAAAATGATGTAATGATGCCTTGAATGTCTGCTATAGTCCAGCCAATAGCTTTCTTGTGCTCACGTAGCACTCTTAGCAACTCATCTTCTTATACTCATGTTAGAGACGAAGAAATAATTACAGGTCAATCAAAAGAGTTCTCCAAGTATGCATACTTGAGATGGCTTGGAAGTGGCTTTAGTTCCAACTATGGTGGTTCTTCTATTGAGGGCTTGACTCGCTCATTTTTCGGTGTCAGTGTTCCTAACACATGCCAAGATCGTCTAAGAGTAATTCGTATGTGAATTAATCAAAGGGAGTTGCGGAATACTCACATTGATCAGATTTAGGATTTAAAAAATTCATTTTTTGTTGGATATAATGGAAGCTCCAAGCCTTGTGTTTGCATTTCAAACTCATGGATGAGTCTCCCTATCACCTTCCTTTGACTCCTTAAAGTGCTAGCTTACTTGAATTTTGCAACAAAATTCCATGGGAGAGACAATGAAGCTCACGTCAATGAGCAAAATGGAGAAGAAAGAGTTGTTGTGAATAGTGAATTATGCACACTTCCAAAGTTGACTTGGTTTATATAATGAGTTTGTGTATTGAAATTGGTTTGAGTGTAGAAAATGCAATCCAAGCCTTACTCAAGCCAATAAATCAAGCCCATGATTTAAGCCTAACCACTTCCATCAAAAGTCCAAATTTGATGTAAGTGAAGTGGGTCCCACCACTTTTAAATTCCAAATTTAAGTCGGCTAATTCAACACGCAACTTCACTCAGGCCCAGGTTCGTTTAATTCCGAAAAAATGAATTTTCCATTGCGACGTGATTAAATCTAATTTAATTAAATAATAATGCCTAGAAAAATTATTAAGAAAGTCCTTTACGAATTAATTCCAAATTAATTCGTTCGCTAGAATTAAAATCTAATTTAATTCCGCATTGAAATCTAATTTCAATTTAATATATCCAATATATTATTTTAGCCCAAAAAAATAAATTAAATAGTAAAATTCAATTTAACTATTAAATTTACTTTACCGATTAATTCCAAATTAATCGCATTCTCTCTCTTCTAGTCGAATTAATTCTAAATTAATTCTTGCTAAAGTTAATCCCAGATTAATTTTTTCTCTCTCTAAAATAATCATAGATTAATATTGTTCGAGTGAAATATCATCGTTGAATCTTTGGGAGGTGATCCAAGAGATCTCTGGATATGTTGGCAGTAAATACGGTCATCGGACTATCCGAATACATGCGTACCTGGTACCACGTCCTTACCGATTCTCTAGAAATATTCTTTAAAGAAATATGTAATCTTTGTCAGGCGTAGTATACATAATATTGCGTATTACGATCCAGTATTGAATGTCATATGCTAGGCCTGGGGCTGGAATTGTGTCTGCCCCGTACGAAGCATATATCAGATCTTTGGTAACTAGTCTCTATAATCAGATAATCATGACCTAGTCATATTATCCCGATGACTGCAGTACTTAAGAGTACTAGTTCCTTATCCTACGTGATCATCATCTCCATATGACTGAAGTGATACTTCAATCTTGACATCACACCCAATACACTATGATTCTCAGTATACCCAGAAGAGGCGTACACAGAACCTGTTAAAGCCCAAGATGACCAAAACCAAAGTATACTGATTGTCACAAGTATTAGTGATGCAAGTATCAGGTTAAGTCCAAACAAACCTACCTTGATTCGGATTCCCATAGACTCATAGTCATACTACCAATGGGATTCTGAGGGGTCTATCCAAAGTGAAGTTGTTTCCGTACCATCGGTAAACAGAATCTCCAATTATACTTGCATAAGTATCCAATACCCAAATATATGAGAACTATGTCATTACGCTTCTATAACACGCACAAGTGTAATACTAGCCTATTCCGTATGTCGATGTCCAGTCTCGATAATACTACGACTAGAGATATGTAATGATTAAACTTTACGTGGATTAATATTGTCTCATATCTTATTAATATGGTACTAATTATATGGAATTTTATCATTTATATATCCCGGTAATCCAATTACAAATGATAAAAGAGCAATTTCCTTTTTCACATACTTAATTTGTACAACAACACCATGTTCTGTACAAATAGTGATGTTATGGGTCATAATTTTCCAAAAATCTCCCACTTGGCCTATAGCCAATCACTCAAGTGTCCTACACCTTAAATATGTACGGGTTGCTCAAACTTCTACTGAGAAACAGATTTCGTTAGCGGATTTGCAATGTTGTCATCTGATGTTTTTATTTGATCATCACATCACCAGGATGTATGATCTAACGAATCAGATGAAATAGTCGAAGTATATACTTGGATCGTTGATGAGACCGCGGTTCCTTAGCCTGTACTGTAGCCCAGCTCAGCTTCTAATAGAACTATACCTAATCCAATTAGGATTATATAGATCCAAAATGCTTGTTTTTCTTCCTCAGCTGTAGCAATGTATTTCACTTTTGTTGAATCGGCAACAGTATCTTGCTTGGAAGATTTCCAGCTCATTGTTCCCTTGTTCAAACTAAATATGTACCCTTATTGTGGTTTACAGTCGTCTTTAATCCAATTAGAAACTTGCAACCGTGAACCCAGTTACCTCAAGTTATCCTTCTCCATAATTTAAGAAATCATCATTAATTCATCTAAGATACTTAAGGATGTTCTTAACATCAATCCAGTGACCATCACCTGGATTGGCCTGATTGTGACTCTATATGCTCAAAGCATATAAGACACCAGGTCGCGTATATATTTTTCAATGTGCGGGTTCTCGAATAGTGCCAACAACTTTTAGATCTATCCTAGTAGATCTTTATTCTTAGAATAAAAGGTTGTCTCTCCTAATTTTTTATGGAGAATTTTAATGAAAGTCAAGCTTTCACCGATTATATTATGGGAATGTTATGCTAGAAGCAATACATCATCAACTTATAGGACATTTATTGTCAGTGCGCTCCCACTAACCTTATTATACACACAAGAAACATCTTCATTTTGAATTAAATCATATACCATTATAATTACATCAAAATACTGGTTCCAATAACGTAATGCTTGCTTCAATCCATAAATGGATTGATTTATCTTGCAAACCTTGTTTCCATGTTTTGGCATGATAAAACCGTCAGGATATTGCATACAAACATCCCCTTAAAGGTTTCCGTTAAGGAAAGCAATTTTGACGTTCAACTGCAATATTTCATAAATGAAATATGCAGCACTAGCAAGCATTATCCGAATGGATTTAATCATGGCAACGGGTAAAAGGTTTCACCGTAATCAACACCATATTGATGATGATACCCTTTGGCTACAAGCCTAGCTTTGTACGTTTGTATGTTACCATCCATGTTTGGTTTCCTTGAAGACTTATTTAGTACCAATAGGCACAATACCTTCCGGTACATCAACCAGTATCCAAACTTGGTTGGTATACATGGAATCCATTTCGAACTTCATGATATTTTTTCCATAATATGAGTCGATACCTTGTATCACTACCTCATATGTAGCCGGTTCGTCTTCCTCAATAAATTGATATCTACATGAGGTGAGATCAGAAACCCATACCTCCCAGATTATTTTCTGACTCTCTGGCCTATGCGGTTCTTATGTATTCGAAGATTATTGGCACAGTTTCATCCCTGATGAACTGTTGGTGTTCCATGAGGACTCGGTGTCTGGAACAGTATTACTCCAATTTTCATCGAGTTTTACTTTCCTCCAACTTACCACTGCATATAGGAATTCTTCTTAGGAAAACAGCAGGGAGAGCAACAATTATATTTTTCTCTTCTGAGTTGTATAAGTACTATACTTTGTTTCCCTAGGACAACAAATTACAAATAGGCACTTATCCGATTTGGGTTCTAGTTTGGTACCATCCAAACATACGCCCAGCATTCCCAAGTCTTCAGGAATGAGAAAACCGGTTTCTTTCCTATTTATATCTAATATGAAGTCTGTCTAACAAATTTTCATGGAATCTTATTCAAAATAAGTATTGCACTGTTTAATGTGTATCCCATGAAGGAAATTGGTAGCTCGGAGCGACTCATCATTAACCTTACCATGTCCAACAAAGTTCGGTTTCTCTGTTCGGACTCACCCCTCAATTGAGGTATTCCGGGAGGAGTCCATTGTGAACAAATACTATACTCTATCAAATAATTGAGAAATTTATTGCTTAAGTATTTCCACCACGGTCTAATCGTGATGTTTTAATACTTTTGCCGGTCTTTTGTTATACTTCGCGTTGAAACTCTTTGAATTACTCAAAAGTTTCTGACTTGTGTTTCATAAGATTCACATAATCGTAACGTGATACTGCATCCGTAAAGGTTACGAAGTATTCATATCCACCTCTAGCCTAGCTAGACATAGGCACACTTAAGCCACTATGAACGAGGGCTAACAGATCGTGGCACTTGTACTTTTACCAAGTAAAAGGTGTTTTAGGCACTATGCCTAATAAACTAGATTCGTAGATATCATTTGAATTAGAATCAAATCCGTCCTAGTATCCACTCTTCAAAAGTGTGGATATATGGTGTGATATTTTTATATCGTACCGCAAGTGTACGGTGTCAAGTTTTAGTATGAATATGAGTTAAGAGTGTCGAACCCACAGGGATTGCGTTAACTCGCACTAAGTACTACAATTGATAATCCTAACTTTATTTAGATGACAAATAATAAAGATTTAATTCAATAAATAAAATATAAAAATAATTAAATAGGATAGGAGGAACTAATACGATAGAGATTCTGGATCCTGATTTCATCTAGCTTTCGCCTATGTATTTGTTATGCCAATTAATCCATGTTCAGTTATAATATTTATAAGTCAAGACTCCTAAAATATCCACTCCCTCTCTCGAGTGCCGAGTGAAAATATCATTAACTACAGACTTCGATATCTCTATAAAAGTCCAATAGTTAACAACTCATTACGATTTGTGATTCTCTTTTAACGACTTCAAGGATTACAGATTCTCTCGAATTCTATAAAACCCTAGGTCATATTCTCTAGGTCTATTCAAATCCTCTCTCTCGAGTGATAGATTCTAAACATTCATCATCATATTTGTGGCCAACAAACATAAAGCATTAAACTCAAAAGAATATAAATAAATCAACACAACTTCATCACAAAATTGATAAACAAAATACAAGGTTTAAGCATAGATTACAATCGTTCTCCAAAATTAAGGAGTAAATTCATGACAAAAGATAAAACAATAAATAAACAAGTCACGAATCTAATGGAAATCATTAGAGTTTTAAGAAAGAAATAAGAAGATAAAACCCGAATTGAATCTCTTCCTCTCCGGATATTACAGCCTTTGTCTCCTCTTGTCGCTCTTCAATCCTCTCATTGGATCTTTAAAAATATGTATTTCATGTTTTGTGCAGTGTATTAGCCTCCCCTCTTGCGTATTGGATGAACCGTTATATTTATACTGGAGGCTGGGAGTCTTTGGGTAGCATTAGGGATCTTTTAAAAAACCCTAAAAATAGAATCCTGGAACGTGTAGGTTTTCTTCCGGATTTCTGCAGCTTGTAAGTGGGCGCCGGGGCGCTGATTCCTCGGGAAAATGTATCCAAATTGTAGAGATTTGAGGCGCCATGGCGCCTGATGGAATTGGTGGCGTTTGAGGCACCTTTATAACTAGTGGTTGTGGCGCCAAGGCTCCACAACCTTTCATGTCAACAGGCGCCAAGGCGCCTGTTGTTCATTCCATCAATTGGCGCCTTGGCGCCTGTTGTGACAGATTTAGTTGGCGCCAAGGTGCCAATTGCTCGGCCTTTTGGCTGGGTTTAATCTTTTTGAAGGCTCTATGGCGCCTGTTACTCCCATGTTCGTCCTGTGTTTCCAAAAGTTCCCAAAACATGTGCAATTATTCCCAGATCCATGTATTAATGCTCCTACAAATAAAACACAAAATAAACTATAAATGCCATTTAAATAATATGTAAACTAACAAAATAATAATCTAAGAGTACAAGAATAAGTGGGTATAAACCACACTTATCAAACACCCCCAAACTTAAGGTTTTGCTAGTCCCTAGCAAAAGATAAAATAAAAACTAAATCAAATAATTAATTAAAAATAACAAATTTAACTAAGCCACTTTCGTAGGGATCACGATTTCATTTAGCATATGCAACAAGCCTTTAAACCTCTAGGCGGCCCTAGTGGACGAGTTATAGTCTCGTGAGGGCTTACAGTGACGATACCCACAAACGTCATTACACACAATCATGCAAAAATATAAAAATAACAAAAGATAGTCTTGATAGTTACGCATACAATTTATCCTCAAAGAAAGCTTATAAATGAAACTGGAGAACCTTCAAAGTACGCAATTACAACTCGAATCCAAATTCTTGAATAAATTATCTAAGCCAGATTCACAGTGTGTATGTGTAAAGGTTCATTCACAGCTTGATTCCTAAGTAAGCTAACTCAATGATTTCGTTTAAAAATTAGAATCGACGAGTCAAACCAACCTATATATCTCAATTAAGTTCTGTAATTGCTTTATTTGTGCTCAGTATGGTATGATTTCTTTTCTTTTCTTGTCTCTTTCTTCTTCTCTTTTTGTACATTTTTTCAACTCACCTACCCTTTAAGGTAGCATTTCTCCTCATGGTGGTCCTAATACTCGCCCATGGGTAGCTTCACGCTTATCGGTTATAGGTGGTGTATTTTCTTTCTTTTAGAGATATTTTTCTTTTTAGCTATACCATACTTCATAACACTAGCAAATCAAGATAGATATCTAAGCAAACGGTCATTCATCGACATGTAATTTTTTCAACTAGTCACATTGTCAACCACTTAAGTTTTTACTGCTAAAAACCTGTTTTTAAGTGCTTACGAGTCTAACATAGACCAGTTATTCAAGGCATCAGATAAAAGTAAATCGGGTACTTATCGTTTCTAAAATTTCACCCATAAACAAACAATATTATCACATGATTTATGCTTTACTATCAAAGACTAAATTTTTTTTTAAAATCAATAAATAGCAAGTAAACGACATGCACACACCCCCAAATTTAAAATTTACATTGTCCTCAATGTAAGATAAATATCAAGAGCAAAAGTGAGGAACAACACTACCGTGCATGGAGTTGATCAGACTCTTGCTGGTTAGAATTTGGTTACACGGGCGTTGTGTGTCTCGTGCTACTTGCATAAATAACATGCAAATTAATAAATAGCACACAATAAAATAAAAATTGAAAATAAAGAAAATAATAATAAAATAAATGCAAGAGTTGCCTCCCCGCTAGCGCTAAGTTTAATGTCTTCAGCCAGACGCAACCACCCAAATGGTGGTCATGGTAGCTTCTTCTTTTGTATCTACTGGCTGCTTTGACATGAACAAGATAGCTTAGCAGCTGTGGCAGTTTTGTCCAAATACCCCTACTGCTGCTTAGTTATGGAGGATGCAATTTTCCCAACCTGTGTTTCTAAGGACTTCATTGTGGCCTCCATATTTTCCATGTGTATCTCAATATTATTTAGCCTTGACTCAGTCTTCTCGAATCTCGCTAAAGCACTAGTAATGAACGTGCTCATGAAGTCTTCTAAGGAAGATTTCTGTTCAGCTCTTTGATAGTCAAAACCAGAAGAAGGCTGCAAGGTATTCTCTGTGTTAGCATATGACAGGTTTGGATGATAACGGTTAGGCACAAGATTTCCTCTATAGCTGTTGAAGTTCCGATTGTTCACATATTGGACTTGCTCAAAGTTCGGGTTTCCTTCTGATAACTGCATGTTTGTAGCTGCAGCTGATTCAATAGATGCTACTTGTGATTTTGTCAAGGCTGCTACTTGAGTGGCCAAGGTGGAAATCTGAGCTGTAAGTGCCACAAGGGGGTCAACTTCATAAATTCCAGCCACTTTAGTCACCGTAGCGCGTTCACTTGGCCATTGATAATGGTTAATGGCCATTTCTTCTAATAAATTGTGCGCTTCCTCAGCTGATTTATTAAATAGAGCTCCCCCAGCTGCTGCATCAACTACAGTTCTATTCGAACCATTCAGCCCATTATAGAATAACTGAATCTGGACCCAATCTGCATAATCATGTTGTGGGCATCTTCTTAGTAGATCCTTAAAGCGCTCCCATGCTTCATACAAAGTTTCAGTTTCCAGCTGCTTAAATATGCTGATTCTGCCCTCAGTTGAGCTGATTTAGCTGGCGGAAAGAACCTCTCAAGAAATTTTGTGGCCATATCCTGCCATGTCATGATACTGCCATGTCATGATACTGCCTGTCTGTATTGATTGCAGCCAATCCCACGCTTTATCCTTTAAAGAGAATGAGAATAAGCGTAGCGGGATGGCCTCTTTATTCACGCCATTTATCTTTATAGTATCTGCGATCTCCAGGAACATCCTTAAGTGCAAGTTGGGATCTTCTACAGCTGAACCCCCAAACTGATTCTTTTGTACCATGCTGATCAATGCAGGTTTTAACTCAAAATTGTTGGCGTTGATTGGCTGATGGGCAATCCCAGAATAGATATCATTAATGACCGGTTTGAAGTGATCCTTGATTGCCACCTAACGTGGGTTGTTCTCTATATTTTCAGCTGCCATTACTTCTTTTCAATTCTTCTCTCTTTTCTCAGTCTCCTCGCAGTTCTTTCTATTTCAGGATCAAACAGGAGCGAGTCGAGACTTGTGGATTTTCGCATTCACTGAAGCACCAAAAGAAAAAAAAAATAAATTCAATAAACAAAACAAAACTACTAAAAAAATAAATACAAAACAAAAATAACATAAAATTTGAAGACAAAATAAAGAAAATAAAGTAAAACAAAAAATAAAAATAAAAATCTAAATTAAAGCTAAGATTACTTGGTAGTAGTATTAATGTGAATTAAACAAACAATCCCCGGTAACGGCGCCAAAACCTTGGTGTGATATTTTTATATCGTACCGCAAGTGTACGGTGTCAAGTTTTAGTATGAATATGAGTTAAGAGTGTCGAACCCACAGGGATTGCGTTAACTCGCACTAAGTACTACAATTGATAATCCTAACTTTATTTAGACGACAAATAATAAAGATTTAATTCAATAAATAAAATATAAAAATAATTAAATAGGATAGGAGGAACTAATACGATAGAGATTCTGGATCCTGATTTCATATAGCTTTCGCCTATGTATTTGTTATGCCAATTAATCCATGTTCAGTTATAATATTTATAAGTCAAGACTCCTAAAATATCCACTCCCTCTCTCGAGTGCCGAGTGAAAATATCATTAACTACAGACTTCGATATCTCTATAAAAATTCAATAGTTAACAACTCATTACGATTTGTGATTCTCTTTTAACGACTTCAAAGGATTACAGATTCTCTCGAATTCTATAAAACCCTAGGTCATATTCTCTAGGTCTATTCAAAATCCCCTCTCTCGAGTGATAGATTCTAAACATTCTTCATCATATTTGTGGCCAACAACATAAAGCATTAAACTCAAAAGAATATAAATAAATCAACACAACTTCATCACAAAATTGATAAACAAAATACAAGGTTTAAGCATAGATTACAATCGTTCTCCAAAATTAAGGAGTAAATTCATGACAAAAGATAAAACAATAAATAAACAAGTCACGAATCTAATGGAAATCATCAGAGTTTTAAGAAAGAAATAAGAAGATAAAACCCGAATTGAATCTCTTCCTCTCCGGATATTACAACATTTGTCTCCTCTTGTCACTCTTCAATCCTCTCCTCGGATCTTTAAAAATATGTTTTTCGTGTTTTGTGGAGTGTATTAGCCTCCCCTCTTGCGTATTGGATGAACCGTTATATTTATACTGGAGGCTGGGAGTCTTTGGGTAGCACTAGGGATCTTTAAAAAAACCCTAAAAATATAATCCTGGAACATGTAGGTTTTCTTCCGGATTGCTGCAGCTTGTTAGTGGGAGCCGGGGCGCTGATTCCTCGGGAAAATGTATGCAAATTGTAGAGATTTGAGGCGCCATGGCGCCTGGTGGAATTGGTGGCGTTTGAGGCACCTTTATAACTAGTGGTTGTGGCGCCAAGGCGCCACAACCTTTTATGTCAACAGGAGCCAAGGCGCCTGTTGTTCATTCCATCAATTGGCGCCTTGGCGCCTGTTGTGACAGATTTAGTTGGCACCAAGGTGCCAATTGCTCGGCCTTTTGGCTGGGTTTAATCTTTTTGTAGGCGCCATGGCGCCTGTTACTCCCATGTTCGTCCTGTGTTTCCAAAAGTTCCCAAAACATGTGCAATTATTCCCAAATCCATGTATTAATGCTCCTACAAATAAAACACAAAATAAACTATAAATGACATTAAAAAAAAAAAGGAAACTAACAAAATAATAATCTAAGAGTACAAGAATAAGTGGGTATAAACCACACTTATCAATATACGGGTCTTGTTAATGTGTCCCATATAACAATGCCACAAATAAGTCTCATTTGATTTACTCAATTTGAGCCTTTTGTTTGTCATTTTATATGTTTGAGATTCATTTATATTCTAAATATAAATAATGTTATTCACATCTAATGTGCTTATCTCAATATCATCTTTATAAATAAAATACTTAGTGTTTTAGAATATAAAGGTATATCCGCAACGGGTTAAACTAGATATTGAGATAATGTTCCTAGTAAAACTAGATACATTATAACAATCTTATAATTTAAGTACATGCCCAAATGGTAGTTCCAAAACTTAGGTTTCCACGGCCAAAACAACGACTCGTGTCCTGTTTCCAATTCATAGGTCGATCTCATCTGAAGCCAGTATCCTGCTCATCAGTAGATTCTGCACATCATTACATATATTTATGTACCACATCCAGTATCAAAAATCCAATTTTAAAACTAGTAGTGGACATATTTATAACAAATATATCTGAAGCCGAAGCCTTGCCCTGCCTTCACTTCCTTCATGTCTGCCTTATCCATACGGCAGTCACGCTTCCAGTGACCCCGTTTGCCACGGTTTAGGTAGACATCTTGGGATATGTCTTTTTTCTTCCCAGAAGACTGTGACAATTTTGCTTTTGCCCTTTTAGAAGCTTTGGTTGTGCCTCCTTGAGCATATCCATTAACTCTCTAAGAGTTTTCTCTTGCAATTTATACTTCTAAGATCTAAGGTTAGATTTTTGAAGATCTTTAAATTTCAACATCATGGTATAAGGATCTAATCCTTAGTTTTGACGACGAAATTAAGGATTTATTACGGCAAGCATAATGGATTGAGCACTAAAATTATCATCACGATGAGTCTTCCTAAGCTCATGCTCTACTATTTGCTCAACTCCGAGCTTAGGCCCGAGAGGTCACTCTATTAAATAGAGTAACTGCCCAACTTCCAGGACTATCCTGAAATTCATTTCCCAATATGAAAATTAAACCCGTAAAAGATATTTTCACTTAGGATTATGTACTTTGACGCTAATCTTTCCAGTTATAATGATTGCTATAGTCCAACTATCCAATCAACGATTTCGGTTACAATCAGATGTAATGATTACTATAGTCTAACTATATAACCAACTATAAATGATCGGTTAAATTTAAATATATTGATTACTATAATCTAATTATATAACCAACTATAAATGAAGTACTTTGAATACAGTCCAACTGTTCAATTAAAACAACAATTGAATATTAATCCAACTAATATATTTATAAATAATTAATGATGAAAAAGAAATGAGCGCATATTGGCAAGTATTTAAACGAAATTGCAAATTTAATACTTACCTCCCACTATTTTTCAGCGAGCCTCTAACTCTCTGTGGAGTACTCTGGAAACCTAGTTTCCTAGTGGGCTAGGATCCCGTTAAATAACACACAACCTTGACTTTGGCCAACAAGTTGTATGAAACTTAACTAGGTAGATCTCTAAGATTAATTGGATCTCATCCAATTCCTAGATCCAGTAGGTGGACCTCCAAGTCTGAAACATATATCCAATATATGCCAATATATCCAATATATTCCATAACCTTTTTCCTCTGAATCAACTAAGCCTTGGTTTTTTTCCTCTAAATCAACTAAGCATTGGCTTTGGCTCAACAAGCTTAATGAAACCAGTTAAGCGTGACCCATTGACAGTGGGAAAGCTTCGTAATCAAGGTCTATGAACAAGAAGTGACCTTGACTTTGGGCAACAAATCACAACTTGCCCAAGACGTACTTTATGGAATAAAGCTTTCGTGATTGAAACACATCCGCGATGGACAAAGGTCTTAACTTTGGCCAACAAACCAATGTCAATCTTGGATCTTGAGAGAGAATCACTCAATGGAAGGAAAAATGCCTAATATAAAATGAGGGTTTTTGTCGCGATTTGGCAACCAATTTATTATCTTTGATTAGGTCTCATCATATACCCTTAAGCATGCATTGTCAAATAATAATAAGGCGCGAATAAAATAATAATGATATTCGGATGGATATATAACAAACTTGTTCCTATAACAAATCTCTCACTTTCCTCTCTCCCGCTAGCACTATTCATACTTCTACCCAATTACATAATACTTCTAAAGAAACCTCATTTACATTGAGGGGAATTGGTGAGAAGAGAAATACAATGAGATAAGGAGACAATAGGCTGGACACACAGGTCCAATTTAATAAATTCTAAATTTATTACAACAATTTCCAAAATTACCCTCACCCTTCTAATATCCATCCAATATACATTATTCATACATATACATCCAAGTATTCACACAAAGCATGTTATTCAATAAATCTAATCAATTAATTAATCTTTGAATTAATGGTCATCCAATGTTCAAACAACGATTTGATTTGTGTGAGTCGAACTCGTTTAAGAATAAGTACTTAAAGTGCATATTCTTGGAACTACAATTTTAAATCCAATTTAAATTATATTCAATACTAATTCATATTTAATTCCAAATTAAACAATTACACTTTTAAATGTGCCTTTTAGACTTGGATTCCAAATCCAATCTTTATGGGTCTCAAAGGCCCAATTAGTATCTATTACTATTCAATTAAAGTCCAATGGTCTTTTAATTAATTCTTAAGGCATGGACTTTGGCAACCAAAGCCCATTAAGGAATCACCCTATTTACCATAAAATTAATTTTGGCCCATTAAATTTTAAAGGCCCAATTATTCTATTTGGACTTTATGGTATGGTTTTAGGCCCAATTTGGATCCAATCCAATTATCATAAACCAATTTGGCCCAACCAAGCCCATTAAGGCCAAATACAACAACATTAGCCCAAATATCACAATTATTTAATTAAAGTGTATTAGCCACAATTAATTAGTTGAATTAATATTTCCAAAACACCAATTACATTAATTAATCATGCTTTAATTAATCAACTTATGTCCAACACAAATTGTAGCAAAATCAATCTATACATGCTTATGGTATTCACGGCAATATGGTACAAAATTTCAATCAATTTGATTTCAATCAAATTAAATCAACAATTAATATATTTCATGCTTTTAAACACATCCAATGGTCTAAAATCAAAAATCACAGTGATGCACCTAGGGCATATATTCGGCAAAAGGTGGAAAATTTTGGGGAAAATTAATCCTATCAAATTTTTACAAAATCAAAGGTGCACAAATCCAATTCAACATCATACCAAGATAACCAAATAACCAATTTAGGCAAATCATGCTCCAAACATAAAAATCCCAAATTAAAGTTTACAAACCCTAAACTCAAATCAAGCTTAGATCTCACTCTGCTACCATTGTTAGTGTTCCTAGAATATTCCAAGATCGTCTAAGAGTGATTCGTATATGAATTAATCAAAGGGAGTTACGGAATACTCACATTGATCAGATTTAGGATTTCAAAAATTCCTTCTTTGTTGGATGTAATGAAAGCTCCAAGCCTTGTGTTTGCATTCCAAACTCATGGATGAGTCTCCCTATCACCTTCCTATGACTCCTTAAAGTGCTAGCTTACTTGAATTTTACAACAAAATTCCATGGGATAGACAATGAAGCTCACGGCAATGAGAAAAATGGAGAAGAAAGAGTTTATGTGAATAGTGAATTCTGCACACTTCCAAAGTTGACTTGGTTTATATAATGAGTTTGTGTGTTGAAATTGGTTTGAGTGTAGAAAAAGAAATCCAAGCCTTACTCAAGCCAACAAATCAAGCCCATGATTTAAGCCTAACCACTTCCATCTGTCCAAATTTGATGTAAGTGAAGTGGGTCTCATCACTTTTAAATTCCAAATTTAAGTCGGCTAATTCAACGCGTAACTTCACTCGGGCCTGGGTTCGTTTAATTATGAAAAAACGAATTTTCCGTTGTGACGTGATTAAATCTAATGTAATTAAATAATAATACCTCGCAAAATTATTACGAAAGTCGCTTGCAAATTAATTCCAAATTAATTCGTTCGCTAGAATTAAAATCCAATTTAATTCCGCATTGAAATCTAATTTCAATTTAATATATCCAATATATTATTTTAGCCCAAATAAATAAATTAAATAGTAAAATCCAATTTAACTATAAAATTTACTTTGCCGATTAATTCCAAATTAATCGCGTTCTCTCTCTTCTAGTAGAATTAATTCTAAATTAATTCTTACCGAAATTAATTCCAGATTAATTTTCTCTCTCTCTTAATTAATCCTAGATTAATATTGTTCAAGTCAAATAGCATCGGTGAATCTTTGGGAGGCAACCCAAGAAATCCTGGATATGTTGGCAGTAAATATGGTTATCGGACTATCCGAATATGTGCGTACCCAGTACCACGTCCTTACTGATTTACAAGACATGGTTGGCTTCTAGCAAAGCACCGTGCCTACCCAATTCTCCAGAAATATTCTTTAAAGGAATATGTAATCTTTGTCAGGCGTAGTATACATAGTATTGCGTATTACGATCCAGTATCGAATGTCACATGTTAGGCCAGGGGCTAGAATTGTGTTCTCTCTATACGAAGCATATATCGAATCTCTATTAACTAGTCTTTATAATCATATAATCATGATCTAGTCATATTATCTCGATGACTGTAGTACTTAAGAGTACTAGTTCTGTATCCTATGTGATCATCATCTCCATATGACTGAAGTGATACTTCCATCTTGACATCACTCCCAATACACTACAATTCTCAATATACCCAGAAGAGGAGTACACACAACCTGTTAAAGCCTCGGATGACCAAAACCAAAGTATACTGATTATCGCAAGTATTAGCGATGCAAGTCTCAGGTTAAGACCAAACACACCTACCCTGATTCGGATTCCCATAGACACATAGTCATATTACCGATGGGATTCCGAGTGGTCTATCCAGAGCGAAGTTATTCCGTACAATTGGTAAACAGAATCTCCTATTACATTTGCATGAGTATCCAATACCAAAATATATGAGAACTATGCCATTAGGCTTCCATAACACCCACAAGTGTAATACTAGCCTATTCCGCATTATCGATGTCCAATCTCGATAATACTACGACTAGGGATATTTAATGATTAAACCTTATTTGGATTAATATTGTCTCATATCTTATTATTCCGGTACTAATTATATGGACTCTTATCATTTATATATCTCGATAATCCAATTACAAATGATAAAAGAGAAATTTCCTTTGCCACATAGTTAATTTGTACAATAACACCATGTTCTATACAAATAGTGATGATATGGGTCATAATTGTCCAATATTCGGTTGTTCCAAGCTTTCCACATGTGGTGTCGATCTGAAACGAGAGGCTCCATCAAGATAGTTGATACATTCCAAAATATCATCATCTAATTCTCTGTCAGTTATATTGGTGATGCATGCTATAAGTTTATCAGTGGAAAGTTGCTTACATTTGTGTTCTGGATGATATTATCTATTACATCAAGTCTGAAACATTCCTCATCTCATTCATCATTGGGAAACTTCATGGCTTTGAAAATATTAAATGTTACTTTTTGGTCCTGCACCCTCATGGTTAGTTCATCTTTTTGTACATCAATGATGGTTTGACCTGTATCTAAGAATGGTCTCCCGAGGATGATGGTACGTCTTTGTCTTCCTCCATATCAAAGACAATGAAATCTCCTGGGAAAATGAATTTGTCAACTTTGACCAGCACATCTTCCACTACACCTCTCGGAAATATGAGTGATCTATCAGCAAGTTGTAGAGTGAATGAGGTGGGATTTGCTTCTCCAAGATGCAGTTTCCTATAAATTGACAAATACATCGAGTTAATACTAACACCTAAATCACACAAAGCCTTACCCAAGTAATGTTCTCCTATAGTGTAAGGGATGGTGAAACTGCTAGGATCCTTCAACTTTGGGGGGAGCTTCCTCTGAATGATGGCACTGCATTCTCATGTTAATGCTACAGTCTCGTAATCGCCCAATCTTCGCTTTCATGACAGAATATCTTTCATACATTTGACATAGTTGGGCATTTGTTCCAACGTTTCTGCAAATGGAATGTTGATATGCAGTTTTTTGAAAATCTACAAGAATCGAGCAAATTTCTTATCCAGTTTATGTTTCTGGAGATGTTATGGAAAAGATGGAGGTTGAGTAAATTTTTCTTGATCATTTTCCTCTATCTGTGGATTTGTTTCATTGCGTTCTTTTGGAACATTCTCAATAGATACCTTGACTCCAACATCTTTGTTAATTTCAGTGCCGCTTTTCAAAGTGATAGCTTGGTCCTTGGATTTGGTTCTGTATCGCTAGGAAGGGCACCTTACAGTCTGTAACTCTGGGCATTGGCCAGCTGTCTCAATTGATTCTCCAGTGCCTTCATAGAAGTTGCTTGGCTTTGAAACTTAGCATCGTATGTTGCTACTTATTTTTGAAACATGAAATCATATTTGGCTTCTTGCTTTTTTTATATAGACAAGTAAATATGCTATTCCTGGCTTTTTTTCATACTCTGGGCCTTTATTCTGCTGTTAGAATCTAGATGGTGGATTGTTCTTTTGCCCTAAAGTGTTGCTCCATGTGAAATTGGGATGATTCCTCCAACCTAGGTTGTAGCTGTTGGAATATGGATTGTTTCCTTGTCTGTTGAAGTTGCTACATAGTTCACAGTCTCATCATGTTAGTTGTATGATTCTGCCTTTGGTACTCCTCTATATGGTGAACTTGTGGATCCAATTTTAACTTGTATGCTTCGAGTTTCCAGGTTTTTGCAAATCTGTTCAAGCTTGGCATTCACAGCTATGTTAGCTCCTACTTCGTGGATTCCTGTTATTCGATAGATCAAACTTCTCTATGTGGGCCACAAAGAATTATTGTTTCTCATTTCTTCTATTAAGTCCCAAGCTTGATCTTCTCATTTTGCCATTAAAGCTCCTCCAGCAGTAGTATCTACTGTGGTTCTCATTAATCCAGTAAGCCCATAGCAGAAGGTTTGGACTTCAAGCCACTTTGCAATCTCATAATGAGGATATTTTCAGAGCAGTTCCTTATATCTTTCTCATGTTTCACAAAGGGATTTTGAGTCATATTGCACAAAGGATGTGATGTTGTTTCTCAACTTTTCTGTTATGGCCGGGGGAAATATTTTGTAAGGAATTTGGTGGCAAGAGTGTTCCAAGTTGTGATGGAACCTGGTGGTAGTGACTGAAGCCAAGCCATTGCTTTGTCTTTCAAAGAATATGGGAACACACACAAATATATTACTTTTTCTGCCTCTCGGTTGTAATTAAATGTGCTACAGAATTTCAGGAAGTTGCTGATATGGGCATTAGGATCTTCGATTGCAATCCCCCCAAACTAAACTAACTGCTGTATCATCTGAATGCATGCCTTGATGTCACAGGCATTTGCTGGTAAGGGTGGAAGTACAATACATGATATGGGGTCGTAAACCAGTGGAATTGTTCTGTCTCGAATGGGAATTGGTGGTGCTACCTCCAAAGGTTCAGGTTCTTGATTTTTCATGTTGATCAATAGTTCTTAATCTTCTCGCCTTTTCATTCTCAACTATCTGATAGTTCTTCCAATCTCTGGGTCAAGCGGATGAATTTCAAAGCTTCTGCTCCTTCTCATGTAGTGTTTGAGAACCTGAAACACAAGAAAAAAAAATAATAAGTAAAAATAAACTAGACACAAGTAAAATATCTAACCTTAAAATTAATAATAAAAGATAAATAAGTCTCTGACAATGGTGCCAAAAACTTGATCGGTGTTGTGAAATCACTCACGTTACACAAGCGCACATATCGTTCAAGTAGTATAAATGTATCGATCCCACGAGAACTTAATACCTATGCTATTAATTTATTGAAGTTAGATTTCTACAAGTATCTAAAAGATTGATTGTTGTTTGGTTAGTGATTTTATCTAAAAACTAGTAAATAATACAATGTAAAAGTAAATTAAAAAATCAATATTATAAAACTATCTAGGGTTATGAATCCTTCCAATATTCTCTAAAGATGAAGAGATTATCTTATGCTTGTGTAATATATCAGTTTATTAATCTAAAACACGAATGTATACAAAAACCTCTTCCGATGGTCAAATGCAAACACCCAAAGTAATCCAATTAACTATATTCGTATGTTAACTAAGAAACTCTAAATTCATTAAGGTCAAGTTCCAATTATGGCTACCTACGCCCGACAGATATATTCCTATCCTGGAAGGAAATCTCTAAGGTGAGATCATGAGCTATTGAGTCTAAGGCTGAAACCTAACACCCTTTTCCAAGTCCATTTTAAGTTTACCACATCAATCTTATTGGGGGCCAATCAACAATATGCATTAAGATTAAGGCTCAATAAATAAACCAATACATCACTCAAGACACAAAATAATCAACTTATAAAACCATTGATATTGGAGTTCATCACAACCATAGATAATGTATTTAGTTACAAAATATACCTAAGATTACTAAAGATATAAATAAACAAAACATAATAAAACAAGTTGAAAACTTAAAAGTTAAAACAATAAAAATAAAATACTGGAGTTAGTGGATCCACTTTTAATATTCAAATGTAGGAATTTCACTTTATTATAATAGAGAAATTTTCCATATTATCCAATTAATTAAGTCTAACAGCCATAAAGATGGTGTTATTATTTCTCCATAACCAGCCATATAGGGGTAATCAGCTGTTACTTAAAGACTGACTATATAGGCGGTATCTAATTATGTCAAACAAAGGAAACCAACTATAGAGGTGGTATAAACATTAATCAATATTATTAAATATAATTTCTATATTATAATTAAAGTGAGATTGACCTACCTTATCATATTAAAAGCTTTACCCTTTACTCCATAGAAAGAAATTACCTACTCATGCTTGAATGAAAACAAATAGAAATTAATTACTAAAAGTAAAAAGAAAATACAAGAAAAATGAAATTAAACACACAAGACACTCTCATCTAAGTTTTACATAGAAATCCTAGAAGAAAGCGTGAGTTTTACATCAAATTTGGCATGCTATTTATAGGTAAATATAAAGGCCTCCACCAATTTCTCCACCAAACATGGCACTAAATCCTTCACGAAGCATACAAGCATGTTTGGTGGAAGTTTGATAATTATAAATTGTCATTTTCTAATTATTTTTTTTTTGACAATCACTTTAATAATTACACATAATATATTTTGGATTGTTCATCAATTTCGTTCTTGAAAACTTCAGAATTCAGAATTCGAAATTCTTATGAACATCAAAGTTGTAGATCTTTGAGTCTTCTTTCATTTAGAACTTGAATCACCTCAATCTGATATTGGAGTAAATAATTATGGCGAAAATATTAAAATTGCGCAAAGTTGAAATTTCTGAAATTGTACTTCGTTAGAACGCCATTTAAAGTTTCCAACTTCCAAAATCGAAATGCCAAGTCCAGTTTTTACCCTTCTTTGTTCCAAATTTCATGTTGATTGATTCCATTGAGTCCTGATTTTATTTTATCTATAAAATAAATAAAAACACACATCAAAATCTTCATAAAACTCAAGAAACTATACAAAATTTTAAGTAAAAGGGGCGGTAAATATTGATATATTTTCCGTTCATCACATAGTTCATACTTTACCCCATATTATATGAGACAATAATTTAAATCTGGAGTAATTATTGACGAACCTTGTTACCACCTTTATGGCTGGTTTTATTTATTTGGCATAATTGAGTACCTAACTAGACTTGTTTTAGACAAATGTTATCACCATCTATATGGATGGTTTATATATTTTGGCATTATTAATTCATGAATTAAATTAAATAGGTAATAATGACAATTTATATATTATAAAAAGTAATATTTCTCGATATTTTATATATCAAGAGTGAATTCTCTAGCCCCAACTTTCTAATTTATTATTTTAGTTCAATTTAAAATTGTCCATCACTTCAAAAAATTCAGTTTTTTTGTTACTTGAATTATTATTTATTTTACTAAATTTATTCCTTGCGGATCGACCCCGGACTTACTAGGTAATTTTATTACTTCAACACTCTTATACTTGAGAGTAAATAACTACTTTGTGTGTGTGACAAGTTTTTGACACCTTTGCCGGAGGATATAATTTAGTAAATAGAATAATAATTTAACATCCTTATTATTTTTTCCTTTTCTTTTCTTTTTAATTTTTTTTTGTTTCCTTTCTTTTTATATTTTCAGCATCTCACTTTTTTCTTCTTTACATCTATGTAGATTCCACCATGTACTGATTGATCTTAACATGTCTGAATCTAGACGTCTCATAATTAGACAATCCCTTTATAAAATTCTTCAATGAATTTGCTGAACTATCTCCATCTAGAGATTATTTCATAATTTTTGCTGGAAACCGAATTCGAGAAATTGAGACAGTTGAACGAGAAAGTAAATTGAGATCTGAATTACCAAGAATTATAGGACGTTTTTAGGTTATTACATTTGTGCTATTTTTTGTCATTTTTTTACTGTTTGTTCTTTAATTTTATTTAATTTTTTTAGGTATTACATTTGCATATTTAAATTTTAGCATATAGTCCGCATTTAGGTTGCATGAGACATTGGTCTCGATCATCTAGCGGTAGATTAAATAGTTCACCTTTACCATCAGTTAAAATGGCCGAGAACCGAAACGAAAATCCATATGCCAGAGTTAAAAATTAGTTCATCAGGTAGAATATGAGTCTCAGCATGACGATCTTAATCACCCTAGGACACGCAGACAATTCATGAATCATACTAGGACGAGATCACAATCTGGCATTATTTTCCCCCAGATGCATCATGTTTCAATTTTAAACTATATATCATCCAACTTTTACCCACATTCTTCTGTATAGAATCAGAAAATCCTTTTCAGCAATTAACGAAATTCGAAGAGGTATGTAACATTTTCACAGACCAAAATTACAGCATGAATATAATTCGACTTAAATTTTTTCCATTTTCTTTAAAGGATAAAGCTAAAATTTTACGTAAAAGTTTAACTTAGGATCCATCAGAATATTAGATGATTTGCAAGAGTAATTTCTTAAAAATTTCTTTCCCCATCACAAGATAAACTTCTTGAAGAGGAGAATCACAATTTTCACGCAAGGGTCGGGGGAACACTTTACCAATATTGGGAGAGATTTAAAGAGATGTTGAATGTTTGTCCATATCATGAGTTTGAAACATGGAGGCTGGTTTCCTACTTTTACAAGGGTTTAACACCCCAAAGTAGACAAATAGTGGAAATGATAGGTAATGGTGAGTTTAGGGACAAAAGTCTCGAGGATGCACTAGATTACCTAGAACACATAGTATATAATGCACAACAACGGGACACAGTTGGCACTTATGAGTCTTCTGTAAAATCATAGACATATTGACCACCTTTGAGTAACCTAGAATTTTTCATGAGTCACTTCATTGTGGGATTCTAATTTGTTTTATGTTTTGATTCAAATAAATATATATATGTATTATATAACATATGTTGGTTTTGATGTTAAAATTATTTTTGGGTTTTATGGAAGTGTCTAAGGAAATTAAAAAAAAAAATTAAGTCTGCGCTGCAACGCAGCATTCGCAATGTCACAAGCTAACTTTTCCTATAGTAGAAAATCGAGCTCGTTTGGCACTTGCCAAAAGTCACACCTTGTAAGTCAGCCTTTACATAGCACATGGACTCAAATTCCATATTTTAGATATATACATACTCATATAGTGGCAGATTATGGAAGTTAATAAGCATTCTCATAGCATGCAAACACGGGTCCGTATTAACTCGGGACCCAGGAAATAAATAGCATAATTAGATATAAAATCATTACAATACATCATTGTACAAGAAACATCTAAGGGCGAGAGGGATCACCTCACTGAAGCCCCATTTTCCATCCCAACGCTAACCTATGCTCTCCCCTAAAGAGCTTTTAAAGACATTGCACAAGATTCACCAGTTTACACACATAGCGTTTGAGTGGTCATTTCTCATCTAAAATCTAAGTTACAAGGAGTTTCTGGAAACTCTATCGGCAAGTAAATAAGCCATAGTATAAGTGACTTTGGGATTGAATTGTGTCCCTGAACGAGCTCTTCTTAATGGCATAGTCGTTATTATTTCGATTTTCCCAGGATCCACTTCAATTCATTTTGTGCCCATTATATGCCCCAACAAGTTTCTGGATGTGACCTCAAATACACACTTCTTGGGATTGAGTATGAGATTATACTTGTCCACCATTTGAAGGAACGACTTTAATGCAATAATGTATTCCTCTCTGGTTTCATACTTGACCATCATGTCATCAACATAGACTTCAATCTGTTTATGCATCAAGTCATGAAATATTGTGGTAGCCATCTGCTCATAAGTACCCTATGTATTCTTTAGTCTAAAAGACATTACCTTGTAGCAATATGTTCCCTATTTTGTGATGAAGGTCATCTTGTATTTGATTTCTTCTGACATGAATATTTGATTGTATCCGAAAAATCCATCTATGAAAAACTACATAGCTGACAAGTCTGCACTGTCCACCAAGTCGTCTATGTTTGGCAAGGGAAAGTTTTTTTGGGGTAGGCCTTGTTGAGGTCTCTATAGTCCACACACATTCTTACTATTTCATCATTCTTGAGACCGGTACGATATTGCCCAATCATTCTCGGTACTTGACTACCTCCAAGAATCCCACCTCTTCTATGAGTTTCTCTGCCCATTTTGGACTCATTCTGTGAAGTGTCTTCTATATGTGTCTCATGTTTGGGTATATTGGTATCATGTGCTGGGCTCTGCTTCTGTCAACTCCAGACATGTCTTCATAAGACTAGGCAAATAATTTTGCATATTTTCTCAATAATGTTTCTAACTATTTTCTCTCTTCAAGGGTAACCTCACTTGTAATTAATATATTCATGGGATTTTCACATTATCAAGATTAAATACCTTTTTTAGTTGAATTAATATCAAATATGCGTATGTCATGCATGTTATGATGCGCGTTAAAAGAATCATGCAGGTAAGAAAATTCATTATCTATTGCAAGGTTACAGTAAAAAAGTTCAGGTATATAAATGTTCTCATAGTTTTATTTTTCTTCAATTGCTATCGAGTCTTCCAACATCAGAATTTTGATTTAGAGAAGTTCTTTTGTCTAACCTTCTTATGTTTTCTTCTCTAGCTTTGCATTCTTTTCTCCCTTCAATTACTTCCTTCCCAGTTTACCATGTCAACAAATAAATCAAAGTCCAACATAGTGATACCATTGACTTCGCACGGCTCCGAAACTCATTGATATTTGTCCTTCAAAAAGAAATATGTCAGATCTATTCCCTCCTTTTTGGCTCTTGTCTTTTCTTCATCGAAGTAGTACCCTAGCTCTTTCTTGGCAGTCTGCCTTTTAAAGTCCGGCAGTAAGTTTATGTTTTGGCCTCATGCCCTTAAATCGGTGTTAGACATATACTTCATCTTCTCCATGATCCTAGCCACCTTAGTATCTATCCACTCTTTGAATATCGTTGCGACCTAGAATCTCGTAAAAGTCCGGACCTCTAAAGTAGCCACAGCATTACCTGTTTCAACCTCAATAGTGATGATTTCTCCCTCATGCAAAACTTAATTATTGGGTGTAGCGTAGATGGTACCCCTACAACCTTCTAGAACCATGGCAATCAATGGAGTAAAGCAAAAATGGCTGAGATATGCAATATTGTGAATTCCATATGGTCTTCTACCAAGCCTACATTGACCATGGCAGTAAAGGTGACCTCTACTTCTCGTTTGCTATCGTCGTAATATTTTATAGTCATGTCGGAGGGGATTAGTTCCTCCGGTCGGATGCCTAGCCTGGGCAGTAGCTTCAATGAGCAAACGTTAATGGAGGACCCGTCATCTACCATCACGCTATAGGAACCGATTTTCTAACACAGCAAAAGTGCTTTAGGCTCCTGGGATCAGCCTTGAAATTTTTTCTACTATTTCATTTGTTTGGTCAAAGCGCCCAACACACTCCTGAAACAGCCCCTGATTTACGTCTATTCCAGTAATGTTTCAAGTTGATTTTTAATCAAAAAAAGCCCCACAACATTCTTAAATCATCCATTAATATTTCCAATTTTTTATGGACAATAAATAAAATAAATCGAGCCCCGAGAACACCCAACAAGTAGCGGTAGTGAGAAAAATTCTGGTCACTACCGTGTGGTCAATAAAAGGAAGAAAAATAAGATGTTTTAGATCCAACTCCGAATGGCCTTCCGTGCTATGTCTCACAACCAACAAATACTAGTGTGAGCTAGACTCACAAGAATAAAATCCCTAAACTCTTTAGAGATTGAACTAGGTTTTTCACATACTCAAACCGTTTTCTTTTTCTTGTTTTTCTTTGGTTCTTCAACAGTTGAGAGAATTTTGAAAACAAGATGATGGCTAGGGATTCAATGAATTTGAATGTTCATTAATAAAGAAAAAAATTTCTTTTATATATAGGGTTTTTAGTTACAAAGTTTTGCAACAAATTTAAAAAACCAACCCTAAGAAAACCCTTACATATTCGGCCAACCCATGGTGTTTAGTAACATCAAATATTTTATTCAATGCCCTAAATATGTTACTAATTAAAAGGTGTAAAAACTAATTTTGGTAAATGAAAGATTTTAAAATCAAATTTCAAATTTATAAATTTCCAAAATATATTAAATTATAAAATATAATTTAATATTTACAAACTTTTGAATATTTTAAATGATTATCTCATAATCATTTATTAAATTTTAAAAAAAAACTTATTTTGAATTTAAGAAAAAGTCTCATATGATAAAATATATTATTAATTCCATTAAATTAGAATGTGTATATATATATATGTGTGTGTGTGTGTGTGTGTGTGTGTGTGTGGTGTGTGTGTGTGTGTGTGTGTGTGTGTTGTGTGTGGTGTGTGTGTGTGTGTGTGTGTGTGTGTGTGTGAGTATATAATTTGACTATCCAATTATGTTTAATTTGCTACAGTATATCGAGCAAGCATGGATACCAAATAGACCTAGAGTTTCGAGCTCCAATAATCTCGAATATTAATTAAACTCTAAATTAAACATTTTGAATTATTAACTTTAAGTTATTCTACTAAAAACCCGAAGCTGCACTCTCATTGCCATACATAGATAATATAAGCCGAACTACGTCAGTGTCCATCGATATAGTCATTACATACAAATTGGCCCTTCACGAGAATCTCATAGTTAGAGCCATGTCATAATATTCATTATACCCCTCTAATTTTTTTACCTTAAGTATCATTAATTTTCTAATGAACGATTTATTCATAACCATTATGAATGTTAATCTTTCTATTTATAATAGAAAGACTTGAGCGTTCTAATCGTTCAAATACTGAATTAACCCTTAAGAAAGATATTCATCTACTTCTCATAAGAACAAGTGAACTTCATATCTATGTAAACCGTCATCAGCTACACACCAAACTATGCCCCTAAAGTACGTAGCTATTGGTCAAAATTGCTACACCAACCTCACTTTTATAAATTAAATGACATAGCCTGTCATGCAAAAGTTCATAGTATATTCTGGATTTGGATCAATCCATATATGATCATCTAGTAGAATGAAATGAATTTCTTTATTTAACGAATATTATAATAAACTCATTTCGATCTTGGTCTAATCCTATATGATCACATCATATAAGGAGATCGCATACAATTATAGAATAGACTGCAGCCATAAATAAATTTATTTGCTCTATATGGACTATTTTAAATTACTAATATCATACTTAAATCCTCTTGTGTATAACACTCATATACTAAGTCTTAAGACACATGAGTAATTAAGGATAAACAATACAATTTATAATATAAGATATGAAATAAATTTCTTGATAAATGAATAATGCATCTTATTATTTATAATATATAATTCTGTTTACATTAAATGAAGCTTTAGGGCATATATCTCAACAATCTCCCACTTGCACTGGAGCAAATGAGACATGTCACGAAATCCTAGACCAGGTAGGTGACCTTCAAACACTTTAGCCAATAAGGTCTTTGTAACAGATCAGCTAAGTTCTTTGTGGATACAATCTTCATGACAGAAGTTCTCATCTCTACACTATCTCTCTGATGAGATGATATTTTCTCTATATATGATTTCCCTTCTTATTACTTATTGGTTATTTGGAATTCGCCACTGCACCACTATTGTCGTAATAAAGTAAAAGTGGTTTATCTATATCTGGAACAAGTTCCATATCTTCCAAGAACTTCCAGAGGTAGACTGCTTCCGTCGCTGCTTCGTAAACTGCTACATACTCAGCCTCTATGGTGGAGTCAACAATACAAGATTGCTTTATGCTCCTGCACATAATGGCCCCACCACCTAAGGTAAAAACTGTTTCAGATGTTGATTTCTTAGAAATGTATCTGTCTGAAAATCATAGTCCGTATATCCCATCAAGATCATATCATCACCAGAATATACAAGCATATAATTTTTCATTCTCTTAAAATACTTGAGAATATGTTTCACAGCCACCCAATTATCCAATCTTGGGTTAGACTGAAACCTACTGATTACTCCCGCTGCAGAGTAGATATCTGATCTCGTGCATAACATAGCATGCATGAGACTACTAACTGCTAAGGCATATGGAATATGTCTCATTTCCTCAACTCTTTGGGGTGTCTTAGAAGACTGTTCTTTCGATAAGGAAAATTCACTTTCTTGGTATTCTACGTCCAAATTACATAAGGATCTTATCTATATAGGATTCCTGAGATATAGCTAACAGTCGTTTCTTGCGATCCTGAAAACTCTAGATCCAATTACATAACTGGTCTCTCCCAAATCTTTCATTTAAAATTGATTAGCTAGCCAGTTTTTCACGTCCGATAATATTTGTATGTCATTCCCAATGAGTAAAATATCATTGACATACAACTCAAGAAAAACCACATTTCCATCAATGCCACGATTGTATATACAAAGCTCATCGATATTCTTCTCAAAATCATAAGACTTGATCGTGGTATCAAATCTTATGTTCCAAGATCGAGATGCTTGCTTGAGTATATAAATGGATCTTTACAGCTTGCAAATATTTTTCTCTTGACCTTAGACTATGAACCTCTTATTGTACCATATAGATACACTCAACAAGATTGTTATTCAAGAAATCAGTCTTGACATCCATTTGTCAAATCTCATAATCATAATATACGGCAATGGATAAAATAGTGTTGATGAGTTTAGCACTAGCATATCCTTTGAGGTCTATACTTTCCCATCTGCTCCCTTCTTCCTTGTGTCGATCCACTTACAACCTATGGGTTTTACTCCATCAGGTTGGTTTACAACTTCCCAGACTGAGTTGTTGTACATAGACTCTATCTCAAGGTTCATGGTTTTTGAGTCATTCCTCTTTATCAAAATCATCAATTGCACTATGATAGGCTAATGGATCATCTACACTATCACTGGAATGAAAAATTGTGCCTCTCTAACTCTTACAACCTTCCCACTACTTCTAGGTGGCAAATTATTCTGACAAACTTGCATCTGAAGCTCAAATTTTGAATGTGCTATGTTTTTATCAACCGCTGTTGACGACGGTGTTCTGGTCAAACCAACAAGTAACTCCTCGAGTAATAATTTACTTCTAGGTTTAAACTATCTCATATAGTCATCCTTTAGAAATGTAGCATTTGTCCACCCAAACACTTTGTTATCGTAATGACTATAAAAGAATCCACTCCCAATCTCCTTAGAATAGTTTATAAATAGGCACACCTATGAAGATGGCTCCAACTTAGTAATCCTATTCTTCAACACATATGTTGGACACCCTTATAAATGGAAATTTCGTAAAGTAGCTTTACGGCCACTCCAAAGCTCTAAGGGAGTCTTAGGAACAGACTTGGATGGAACTATATTAAAGATATATATTGTTGTTTGCAATGCATACCCCAAGAAAGAACTAGGTAGTGAACTATGACTAAACATATATCTTATCATGTCTAGTGGGGTCTAATTTCTCCTCTCTGCAACACCATTTTGCCGTGGTGTTCCCGATGCTGTGAGCTAGGATATTATCTCATACTCAACTAAGAGTCCCTCGAAATCTCTATCAAGGTATTCTCTTTCATGATCCGATCATAGAGTTTTGATTGTCTAACCTAATTGGTTCTAAACCTCAGCACGATACTCTTTGAACTTTTGAAAAGTATCTAACTTGTGCTACATTAGATAAACGTACCTATATATAGAATAATCATCAATAAATATGACAAAATATTCATAATCATATTGGGCTCTTAAATTCATCAGTCCGTAAATGTCTAAATGTATTAGCTCAAGGGTTGATTGGCTCTTATATCATTTTCAGTAAAAGATCTATTGGTTATCTTTCCTTCTAGACAAGATTCACATACTGGTAAAGTTCCAAACTTTAACTAGTTTAAAGCCCCGTTATTTATCAACCTATCTATCTGATCAAGGTTAATATGACCAAGTCTAAGATGCCACAGATATGTGTCATCATGAGAAATATTTTGTAGTTTTGTTTTAGATTTTTCAACTTTAAATATTTCAATGTTGAGCAGTGAACTATGTGTTAACAGTCTTAACACATATAAATTATTTTATGAGTTTCCTGTGTATATGGTTAATCCATTTCTACCAATAATAACCAAATTACTATTAAAAGAAACCAAAAAACCATCATCCAAAAGTTTAAAAATGGGAACCAAATTTCTGCGAAAACCAGGAAAAAATAACATATTAATCAAATTTAAATAACTATTATTGGAAAAAACTTAAACTGAAAACTCCCAGTGCTCTTGCTGAAACGGCATCTCAACAAGGTCCTTCTAGAATCAAGTAGCTGGAAAGAAGAACAAACATGGTTAGTGGTCCCAAAACCAACAATCCATGCGAACTTATCATCCTCCACTAATAGAGATTCGATAACAAGTAAATCATATTTACTTATAGCCTTCTTCTTTTTCAGTTCAACAAGGTATTTTGGACAGTTCATTTTCCAATGCCCATCCTTGTTGCAGTGGAAACACTTTCCTTTGCGCTTGGCATCATTTGATCATTTTCTGTTCTTCTTCATTGGCTTTGCCTTAGCCTTCCCATTACCTTTCTTCTTATTCTTGGGATATTTAGAAGATTCGGTAACATTTACCTCTCCATTGGGCTTACGAGGATCCACCTGGGTGGACCTGTAATGGGTGAGCTCATTTAGCAGCTGAGTCAAAGTAAAAGATAAGTTGTTCATAATATAGTTGCTTTTAAACTACAGGAAACTCTTCGGAATAGTTTCCATGATCATGGTCACCTGGCTACGCTCGTCAATACAAGCTCCATGTGTTTCAGTCTATTGAGATAGGTCATCATCCTTAAGACATGCTCACGAACAGATGTCATTTCCTTTATCCTATTGGTCATCGCTGAGACCATGGCCTCATGATGTTGCCGCTCCGAAGGCTGCTTGAACATGTCCTGCAATAACTTCATCATCAAAGATAATTTAGTCATAGGTTCATGCTTTATAACAAGAACCTCATACATCTCTGCTAGCAAGTAGCAGCGGGCTTTCTCATTAGCCATGACCCATTTCTGGTAGGCATCACATACGGCTTGGCCAGAGTTTCTGGATGGCTCGGAGGACATTCCTCCATCAGGACAAACTTACGATCTTCACAGACTAGAAAGGCATTTATGTTACTTTTTCATTTGACATAATTTTCTCTCATCAATTTATCGTTAGAAAGAATAATAATTATTGTAGAAACCATGGATAAAATAAAATAAACTAAACATGCATTTAAAATTCATTCATCGCATATTAAAATTATCAAACGTTTAGGCATAAATTAAATATGATGCATGAATCATGTATAATAAAATAGAAACATAAGAGAATTATTATGCGACGAAGATCAATCATCCCACAAATAAGTGTCGCCATAGGGCAGGTCGAGTATTTGCATGATAGATAGAGACAAACTCAATTGATTAATATATACAGAAATAACTCTTATTCATATATTAATCAATCACCATTTGATATGATCAAGAGATTTGATTAACATTTAATCATTACTTCTTGAGTGTAACAAATTATTTCAGAACCTTTGGACTTAACTAGTAAAGTGTCGTCGTAGGGTAGGTCATTTCACTAGATACATCTAGAGTTTCTATCCTCTCGGAATCCAAACTTGATATTGACCCAAAAATGACATCATCCGTAGGAGACGAAAAAAATCATCTTGATGCGCCTTTTAGATCTCACGTTTTCGAACTAACAATAGAAATTACGGGATATATTGTTGTATATCCCTCTCCCATTCACTATTTTAAATTTAATTTTTCTATTTAAAATATATAATATTTTAATTCACCAGTGTCTATAAATTTATGTGCGGTTAAAACATAACTTTCTTTTACATTAGTGGACTATTAGTGATCTTACTAATTTTAACTCTTAAATTTTAATTCACTAATTTCCATTCGTCTCAACTAATAATTTTACTTAATTAAACTAATTTAATTAAGTTAGGTTTAGTGAAATAATTTTTTTTAACTCTTAAAATATTAGTACGCTAACAAGTTTAAATTTAAAAATCAAAAGTGAACAAAATTTTAATTAAACTATTTAATTAATATAAGCGTGTTATAAATTCCAGTGGTACGTGGAATTATATCCCAAGTTCAGAACACATTACTATCCATTCGTAATTGGCTATGGTATTTATATCTGGGTTTCCATTCGATAAACCATAGGAAAATATAATGCACATATTAAAGCCCATGTGTAGTAAATTTTTGAATTTCCAATTTTTAAAAATTAAAACAATTAATCTCATTCATTCGTTTCATGCATATCATATTCCAATTTAACTTTTTTAAATTTCATAAAAACGTATTTTATGACTAGAATATCCATGCATCCATAAACATGTTATGGCATGTGAAAATGCAACAATAGGCACCCTAAGTTATATGACATGTTATTCAAACATTGTCAAACTAAACATTTTTTATTTTTTGAAAAGTTACAAATTTTATTCCAAAAAAAGAAATGTACAAATGTATAAAAGGAATCCCCGAGGAAGAGCTATCAAGCTCAAAAGAACATAAATCCACAAAGGTCCAGATTAGAATACCAAAAAAAGTCCCAAGAGAATAAACAACATCAACAATCAAGGAAAGAAATAAAATACTCAAGCTTGTAACTTTAGCCCCGAAGATGAAGACCTTTAAGAGTAGGTCCAAACAACATAGACCCCCCAAACCAATCCAGCCATAAGCAAACCGAAAACGCACAAAAAACTAGCCCACACACATAGCAACAAAAACGAACCAGGTAGCCCACACCTTGCCGATTAGACTATTCATGAAAATACAACAATTTATAACTGTCCACTTGTAATAATTGTCTATAGCATGTGTGGGAATAGCTGCTGTAGGACAAAAATTTCGGCGACGCTGTTATAGGCTCGTGGCCTAGTCGGGAGTACGAAATAGCTCACAGAGGAACTAAACCGAATAAATAAAATGGAGCGCCACCCGGTGCGAACCGGGACAAAGATTTAAGGCTGCACTCACCCCTCACAAGGGAAGACCTCAAACCGTTGGGTTCGGAATGGTCCCTTACTTATGTCACTTGTAATGATATGATTTGTGCAATAACTAACCGAATCTAACCAATATGTATGCTCAAAGGTAACTTAGATCTAGTCCGCATAGATCAAAATAAATCATATGACTAAGTTCGCATGCTTTAAAATAAGTCATTATAACGGCAAGCATATAATATCACACAACGAGCATGTTGAATCATCCAACGCAAAGAACAATAGATAATTACTTCAACATTAACGTAAACTAAATTACTAATGCAAAATTAAAGAACTAAATCATGCATAACAATAAACAACATAATCATGCTTAAAAATAAGCGATATATTAAATTAAATCATGCTTTAACAATAAATAACGTACTAGTAACCTAATCATGCTCAAATATATAGTTGGATGAAACGAAATATGTGTGTCTCTTAAGTAGTACGTGGCATTGTATCCCAAGTGCAAACCGCACTACCGTCCATTCGGATTCGGCTACGGAATTTAAGTCCGGGTTTCCATCCGATATACCACAAAAGATAACACGCATTCTGCTCATCCGGAAATCACATCATGCATCAATCCATAATACTTATATGCAATAAAATATTAAAATAAACAAAAAAATGAAAGATAATAAATAAAGAACTCTCAGGTCTAACCTCTTTTATCGTTTCTCAAAAGCGTGTTACACGGCCGTCGGAAGGGTTGATGCTCCGCAATTCTTCCGGTTCACTGGTTCAATGTTTTCCTTCGTTGTCTCGCTGTTTGGGTTACTGTTTTCAATCCGTTTCACTGCGGTTTTCATTGTATTTTCTGGTCACTGTTTTAAGGCAACTTAGGGACTATTTGTGCGGTTTTTTAAGGGATGTTAGGCTGCTGTTTTGTGCGGTTTTAAGACTAAAAACTGGGTAATTTTTTTCGGGTGTAGTTTGCGAGTTTCACTGGGCAGAATTGCGGTATTTAAAGGCAGTTTATGGGCAGTATTTTCGGTGATATTGAAGGCTATATGGGTGCAGTTTGTAGGGGGTTTTCTCTGCAGTCAATGGTGTGCAGTGAGGGCTGTATGCGTGGTGAATATGCGGCTGAACTGGGCAGTGAATGACGTGCAGTGTAGGGGAATTTGCGTGCAATGAAGGGCTGTTTGCAGAGGGATTTGTGTGCAGTGAAGGGCCGTTTGCAGGGGTGGATGTGCGGCAGTTTCAAGGGCTATTCTTCTTTTGTTAGGTGTGAATATCCAAGGGGTTTAATGTGTTGGTGAAGGGTTCTTTTTATAGGCAAATGGACGGGGGCTTTCCTTGTTTGAGAATGAGAAAGATTTGTGTAATTATGAGGGGTATCTTCTTAATTAGTATGTGATAAGGAAAAATCTATTTAATTAGGGAAGTGATTTGATTTAATTTATTTCTTCTCTTTTAGTTAAGGATATGATTTGATTTAATTAGGCAAGGGATCTATGGGATTTCTTTAATTTATGAAGTGGATTTGGCTTGATTTATGCATGTGTTTAATGTATGTTTTATTATTTGGGAATGTGTTGGGCGTGTGGCTTAATGTTCTTGGGCATGTGGGCTTGGTCCATTTGGTGGGCTTGGTGTATGGCTTAGTGGGGTGTGGGCTTGGTGTGTGTCTTGCGGGGTTTTGGGCTAAGGATGTGTTTTGAAACGGAGGTCCAACAAGCGACCCGAAGCTAATCTAGCAAATTAAATCCAACAATGTGTCAATTCTTGACTATTTCCTTCCGACGTCCGTTTCCCGCGGCTTCCACAATCTAAAGAGGTAGTGTCTCTATACGAGACTCATCATCGGGACTTATATGTAAAAATGCAGTGCCTACAGTCGCCCCCACTTTGATGGGACTTGTACAGTGTGTAACAGTGATAATCCTATCAAAGTTTATGTAATTCATTTTTACTTACCTGGCTCACCAGCTACCACCTGACTTGCCTGCTGCTTTGAACTGAGTTGATGATGATGCAGTGGGCCCTCGACCCTGGCTCGCCAGCTGCCACCTGACTTGCCTGCTGCTTTGAACTGAGTTTATGATGATGCAGTGGGCCTTCGACCATGGGACGCATCCCGGAACTACAACTGATGTGTGGGCCCTCGACCCTAAGACACATCCTAAAAGTTATGATGTAGTAGGCCCTCGACCTTGGGACGCATCCCGGAACTACAACTGATGATGCAGTGGGCCATCGACCCTAGGACACATCCCGGAACTGCAACCGACAACGGGGGCCCTCGACCCCTAGGACGCATCCCAATACCACTGACAATGTAAGCCTCGACCTCAAACTGATGATATAGTGGGCCCTCGATCGTGGGATGCATCCCGGAACTACAACTGATGATACAGTAGGCCCTCGACCCTGGGACGCATCCCAATACCGCTGACAATGTGGGCCTCGCCCTCAAACTGATGATATAGTGGGTCATCGACCCTGAACTGGTACTGATATGGGCCACGCCCCCAAACTAATACCGATATGGGCCTCACCCCCAGACTGATATTGATATGGGCCTCGCCCCCAAGCTGATACTGATATGGACCTCGCCCCCAGACTGATACTGTTCTGGGCCTCACCCCCAGACTGATACTGATGTGAGCCTCACCCTCAAACTGATACTGATGTGGGTCTCGCCCTCAAACTGATACTAATATGGGCCTCGCCCTAGACCGATACTGATGTGGGCCTCGCCCCCAAGCTAATACTGATATGGGCCTCGCACTAGACTGATACTGATGTGGGCATCGCCCTCAAACTAATACTAATGTGGGCCTTGCCCTCAAATTGATACTGATATGGGCCTCGCCCTAGACCAATACTGATTTGGGCCTTGCCCCCAGGATAATACTGATATGGGCTTCGCCCTCAAACTGATACTGATGTGGGCCTCGCCCTCAAACTGATACTGATGTGGGCCTCGCCCCAATGCTCCATTTTCAAAACTGATTGTATATCAGCATGTTGTATTGTCTATCACGAGATAGTCCTGATAGTGAAACATGTTTTCTTCCTCAACGAATGCTTCGCGTCGAAACCAAAGAACCTTCAAAGTACTCAATATACTCAAATCTGATCGTCTACGCGAGTGATCTGAACTAGACTCCAAGTGTGTGTGTGCCAAGGCTCTTTCGCAGCTTAATCCTTAAGCAAGCCAACTCGATGATTTTATCTCAGAGAATTGGATCGGTGGGTCTAACCAACCGAGATGTCTTGATCATACTCTATGATTACTTTCTCGTACTCAACATGATATGGTTCTCTTTTTCTTTTATTTCATCTCTTTCTTTTCTTTCTTCTTTTTGAACTTTCTTTTTTTTCTTTTTCTTTTCTTCTTATTCTCTTTTCTTTCTTTGACACACCTACCCTTTTAGGTAACATTTCTTCTCATGGTGGTCCTAATACTAGCCCATGGGCAGCTTCACGCTTATCGGTTATAGGTGGTCTATTTTTTTCCTTTTTCTTTTCAGAGACTTTTTCTTTGCTTCTAACCATATCATATATCGTAGCATAAGTAAACCAGGATGGACATCCAGGCAAACGGTCATTCATTGATCCACCATCTCTTCAAGTAGTCATCTTGTCGACCACTCAGGCTTCTACTACTAAGATCCCTCAATCAAGTGCTCATGAGTCTAGCCGAGATCAACCACTCAGAATACCCGACAAGAGCGCATCTCGTACTTATCATTTCTAAAGTTTCCCCCTACAGTAAACAATGTCATTCGGGTTCAATAGCCAAATAAAGTACCAAGGGTCTACCTTGTGTCGGAGGTTTCAAAATAGGAGGCTTCACCAAATACTCTTTGATTTTGTCAAATACTTCCTGACACTGTTCATTCCACTTCACCGGCTGGTCTTTCCTCAATAGTTTGAAAATGGGTTCGCATACTGACGCCAACTTAGCGATGAACCGGCTGATGTACTGGATTTTCCCAAGGAATGCTCTGACTTCCTTTTCCGTCTTTGGTGTTGGCATCTCAGTAATAGCCTTGATCTTTTCGGGGTCCACTTCTATTCCTCTCATTCCTACAGTATGGCTAAGCAACTTCCCTGATGTTACTCCGAACACTCACTTCTTAGGATTCAGCCGCAGGTTGTATTTATCGACTTGTTCGAGGAACTTCTCCAATGCTTCTATATGCCCATCTCTCGTCTGTGATTTGACCATCATATCATCACATACACCTCAATCTCCTTATGTATTAGGTCATGAAATAAAGTAGTGGCCATCCGCTGATAAGTGGCTCCAGCATTCTTAAGCCCAAACGACATCACCTTGTAGCATAGGTTCCTCATTCCGTGATAAAGGCGGTCTTATGTTTATCTTCTTCAGCCATAAGAACCTGAGTGTATCCCGAGAACCCGTCCACGAAGGAGTATATAGCAGAGAAAGTCGTGCTATCGACAAGTACATCTATATGCGGCAAAGGAAAGTCATCCTTCGGACAAGCTTTGTTGAGGTCCCTTTACTCCACGCATATTTTGACTTTTCCGTCTTTCTTCGGCACAGGCACAATATTTGCCAACCATTTGGGGTATTTTACCACTTCTAGGAATCCCACATCTATTTGCTTTTTAACTTCTTCTCTGACCTTCTAGGCCCACTCGGGTCTCATTCTCTGAAGCTTCTGCTTTACCGGTCTCATATTTGGATAAGTCGGTATCGCATGCTGGGCGATGCTTCTATCTACTCCAGGCATGTCCTCGTAGGACCAAGCAAATACCTTAGCATATTTGACCAATATCTCTTCTAATCTTTTCCACTTTTCGGCGGTAACTTCACTCGTAATTAAGAATTCATTGGGGCTCTCAGGTGTACCAAGGTTGAATGCGTTCGTTTTAGTGGAGTTGATATCAAATATGCTTAAGTCGTGCAAGTTAAGAGGAGAAGACTCAGGCAAATAAGAAAAATGATTATCTTTATTGCTAATAAATGCAGGAGTACACTCAAATAAATCAGGAAGATAAATGTCTTCATCTTTTACAGACATTTCATCCTCCGTAACCGGTTTCTTCTCAGGCTTCTTACCCTCCTCGAGAGTCAGGCTCTCTAACTTCATCAGTTCTTCTTCCCATTTCCCTTCTTCCTTCTTCGTAACTTCTTCCGTCAGCAGCTTCTCACCCAGTATATCTTGAAAGATCTTAAATCCGGGCACCACAATCCCGTTAACTTCTACTTGTTCGGGCTCTCCTTGATACCCCGAAGCCTTTACAAAGCACTCCATCAACTTCAGCCCTTTCTTCTTAGCCTTTGGCTTATCTTCATCAGACTGGTATCCCAATCCCCCTCGGGTAGTCTGCCCTTTAAATTTGGCAATGCTGGACCTTTACCCGGCTCGAACTTCATTTTTTCCATGAGCCTAGCCACCCTAGGATCCACCCACTCCTCAAAAGTTACCGACACTTGGAACCTTGTGAAAGGTTATATTTCCAAAGAGGCTACAGCATTGTCCACCTCAACTCAGATGGTGACAATCTCTCCTCCCTACGGAATTTTAATCATCTATTACAGAGTGGAGGGCACGCCCCCAAGCTTATGAGACCACGGCCTTCCCAACAACAAGGCAAAAGTGGCCGGGATATCCAGTACTGTGAACTCGAGCTCATCTTTAATCGGTCCAACCTTGACTACTGCGGAAAAAGTACCCTCGACTCCCCGCTTGCTATCATCGTAAGCCTTAATAGTCATATGAGAGGGACTTAGATCTGTCGGCTTCATACCCAGCCTTGCCAAAATCTTCAATGGGCACACATTGATGAATGAGCCATCGTCCACCATAAGGCAAGATGTTTTCTTGCCCCTCACTTCAGCTCGGATGAATAAAGGCCTATTGTGGTTTCTCCCCTCAGCCGGGAGTTCTTCCTCAGAAAAGGTTATTTGCAGAGCTTCCCTCTGCACTGATCCGATAAACATTACGGGATTAGCATCCTCGAGCACTACTATCTTGCTCAAGGCCTCAACCATAGCTCGCATGTGCTCTCTGGACGTGCACAACAACTCCCATATACTCAATTGTGCTCGGGTCTTCTTCAGTTGCCGCAGTACTACGTCTCCCTCAACATTCTCCATATTCTCGGCCACCTCTCGGCCTTCTATCAATACTTCTTTCCCCTTTTCTGTAGTATCACTATAAAAGCACTCACTTCGGGTCATTCTCTTCACCTCTTCTTCATCACCACTGGAGAAGTCCTGCCAGAAACTCTTCCTCTGCTCTGTTTCCTCCTCGCTACTACTATCCCAAATCCCCAGGCAGAAGGCTTGGTAGTCAAAGGTTCGGAGGACAAGGTCTTTTTGTAAGCCAGAGCCAATCATATAGGTAGGTGGTGGTACAAAGTGATAGTTTGGTAGGAGGTTCCAGTGTGTGTTGGGTTGCTCTTTTTCTGGGTTAGGTATTTTACGGGAGTCTATGAGGTCCTGGATTTCGTGTCTGAGATGAGCACAGTTGTCAGTGTCATGGCCTTTCTGCTGGTGATAGTGACAGTAAAGGTTCAGGTTGTAGTATGATGGTGGAGGATTGGGGAGTGGTTTTGCCTCTAAGGGTTTAAGGAATCCTTACCTTGCCAACCTCTCAAGTACCTTGGACAAAGGCCTTCCCCGGTTAGAAAAATGTTGGTTTCTGACGGAAGCTACCTCAGCAGTAACAGGCTTAGTACCCAACGATCCTCTGGTAGTTCTCCTGTTCAGACTATAAAACTTTCGGTTCTCCGCTTCTTCTTCCTCGATATCCATGACAGTCTCCCTCAACTATCAAAAATCTGTAATCATGGAGGTCATCCTCCTCAGTTTACCATAAATCGATGGCTTCATGCCCTTGATAATCATATTTATCTGGTCCTTCTTAGAAGGCCGAGTCTGCATCTTCAGAAGCTGGCTTCTCTAGCGATCCACATAGTCTTTGAAGCTCTCCTCCGGCTTCTGCTTGGTATTCTCCAAGTCGCGAAGTGACAAGTCGATCTCCAAGTCTGTAACATACTGCTTTATAAAGGCGTCTGCCAGTTCCCTCCAATCTTCCTTATCCTTTTTCTCAAGGCTATGATACCACACTACAGGTGCCCCCTTGAGTGACATCCCAAATATCTTTTGAACTTGGCATTGTGACAGGCCTACTGAACTCATCACCGAGGCATATTGCCGCAGATGGACCCTCGGGTCTCCATTTCCATTAAATTTGGCAATGTCAGGCATTTTAAACTGAGCTGGCAGCTGCTCCTCGAAGGTCATTGCATCATAATCCAATAAATCATCATGTTTCCCCTTCAGTTTACGGGTAACTGACTCCATCTGATCATGTAGCTTATGTATCTCGGCCTGAGACCCGGCTATTCTCCCAGTGGCATATTCGGTCATATCATCATCAAATACAAGAGCATCATCATTCAATCCACTTGGAGGGCCCTCAAGCCTCTCATTTTCAGATCCTCTCGCAGCGCGGGGAACAACCATATTAGACATAGCGACAGTCAAGGCTTGTAGTTGTTCAGTGACTTTGGTGAGATTAGCTTCAATCTGATCCATGCGAAACCCCTCGTTGACTGATTCACTCATGTTTACTGATGACCTTTTGATTAGTCTCCCCTCTTCCCTAACCCAACAGGAATCTCTGGTGTCTTTTAAGATCATTTGTTAGTGTGTATGTGTGCAATACATGTAATGTATAAATTCATAAAAATTCTATACTAATTGGCCCATTATCATTCTAAAGTGTTCAATCACATATTACGCGGCGCAAACTTGTCCCAGTTGAAAAGGCCCAATAGGTTTACACTTTGCGATAACATGACTAAACAACTTCAAATGATAAGAAGCCTACACATAAAATGGCCCATCGGTATTTTAGAAGCTTTTGGCCGAACTGTCAAAGGACACGAACCCGTCCCAGTTTAAATGGCCTAATAAGTTCACATCTTTTGACAAAAGGTCCAACTGGATCCAAATGACGACTGTCCAAAACATAAACACAAAATAAATAATTTCTATTAGTTCTATGATTAAGGTTCTCATATGGGTTTATAGGAGTGCGGACAAAGGCTCTCGTTGACGAAGGATTGCCCACAACTAGGACTCCCCACTCAAGGGTTCAAGCGACCAAGTGAGTGCCCTTTTTATACCTTACGGTACGTTCCAATGAGTTAAGATGTGTGACTAACTGTCAAATGGATTTCCCATTGTAGATTCCCCAGAGGGAGGGTGGAGCGAACTCTCTTAAATACCCAAGCCTCTTAGGCTCTTATCGCTTGGTGACAGGAATAAACAACGAGTCCTCCAAATTAGTCCATCACAGCAAGCTACGAGTACATGGTTATCTAGGTGCCCTCACAACTTTTCCCAATAGAAATGTAGTGAATGAAGGAAGACACCAAACAATCACCAAGCTTTAATAATGCCTTCGATTAAACCCCTTTCAACCCACTGTAGATGCGGTTAACTAAAGCACAAATCATGATCATTACAAGACATTATTTCGGAGCCGATTCTCTAACCCCATTGGAGTCGCCAGACTGTAGGACAAAATAATCGGTGATACTATTCTAGGCTCGTGGCCTAGTCGGGAGTAGGAATAGCTCATAGAGGAACTAAACCGGAGAAATAAAATAGAGTCGCCACCCAGTGTGAACCGGGACAAAGATTTAAGGCCGCACTCACCCCTCGCAAGGGAAGACCTCAAACCGTTGGGTTCGGAATGGTCTCTTACTTATGTTACTTGTAATGATATGATTTGTGCAATAAACTAACCAAATCTACTCAACATGTATGCTCAAAGGTAACTTAGATCTAGTCCGCATAGATCAAAATAAATCCTATGACTAAGTTCGTATGCTTTAAAAATAAGTCATTATAACGGCAAGTATATAATATCACACAATGAGCATGTTGAATCATCCAACGCAAAGAATAAATAGATAATTACTTCAACATAAATGTAAACTAAATTACTAATGCAAAATTAAAGAAATAAATCATGCATAACAATAAACAACATAATCATGTTTAAAAATAAAGGATATATTAAACTAAATCATGCTTTAACAATAAATAACGTACTAGCAACCTAATCATGCTCAAATACATGGTTGGATGAAACGAAATACGTGTGTCTCTTAAGTGGTACGGATGAGCGGAATGCGTGTTCTCTTTTGTGGTATATCGGATGGAAACCCGGACGTAAATTCCGTAGCCGAATCCGAATGGACGGTAGTGCGGTCTGCACTGGGATATAATGCCACATACCACTTAAGAGACACACGTATTTCTTTTCATCCAACCATATATTTTAGCATGATTAGGTTGCTAGTACGTTATTTATTGTTAAAGCATGATTTAGTTTAATATATCGTTTATTTTTAAGCATGATTATATTGTTTATTGTTATGCATGATTTAGTTCTTTAATTTTACATTAGTAATTTAGTTTACGTTTATGTTGAAGTAATTATCTATTTGTTCTTTGTGTTGAATGATTCAACATGCTCGTTGTGTGATATTATATGCTTGCCGTTATAATAACTTATTTTTAAAGCATGCGAACTTAGTAATAGGATTTATTTTGATCTATGTGGACTAGATCTAAGTTACCTTTGAGCATACATGTTGAGTAGATTCGGTTAGTTTATTACACAAATCATATCATTACCAGTGACATAAGTAAGGGACCATTCCGAACCCAATGGTTTGAGGTCTTCCCTTACGAGAGGTGAGTGCGGCCTTAAATCTTTGTCCCGGTTCACACCGGGTGGCAACTCCATTTTATTTCTCCAGTTTAGTTCCTCTGTGAGCTATTTCGTACTCCCGACTAGGCCACGAGCCCAGAACAGTGTCGCCAATTTCTGTGTCCTACAGCTACCAATGTTGTAAAAAAAAATGGAGAAACTAAGAAAATAATGCAAGCACAAAGAAGAATAGCTTAACCAGACAATTAATTTCTCGTTCAAAACAAAAAAAAAAAAAAAAAAAAAAAAAAAAAAAACCTTCTCCCAAAAAATAATTAACCTAAAACACATGAAACCAATATATTATCCAGCCTTTAACATAATAACGAAACTCCATTTAAGAGTTAAACCCTGATGTATTCCAAAAAAAAAAACAAACAAACAAATGTAGAATAGCATAAACAACAAAATCCTACTATAGCCAGTTTCAAAGCCCTCTCGTAAGAGAGGAAAAAACCTTTACCACCAAAACCTAAATCAAGCATATAAACCCTACTTTACTCTCAGATAATCTGGGAAAATATATTTTCTAGACAAGATGAGTAATTTATCTTAGACCACAGTTGTTATTTCTTGAACCACCAATCCAACAGAGGCAATTTATGATCAAAAGCCCTTATGTTGTGTTCATACTAGATATAATAAACTGTGGTCGAAAACACAAACCTGGCTACTACCTAAACTGGATCTTTTTTCCGTTTAAGTCGACTGTCGAACTAAATATACATATAACAAAAATTAAAATTACATTGACTTGGCTATTATTTTTCCTATACTAATGCAATTATTACAAAATATTCTAAGGCATCCATTGGTCTTCAAATCTCACTCTATAGAGTGGTTTTGAGTTTTTTTGCGGCATTGGCTCTCCAAATTACATAGCATATTACAACTTAAAAATATTTTACATAGGAAAATAAATTTACAACACTTGTAACAAATGGCCTTACATTTCCAAAACCAAACATAACATAAAAATAAGAGCCGGAAAAATTTACGATCAAAGCAATACATTCATCACATGAATTTAAAACCAAATATTCATCATATCAACATTAACATTTGCTTCAAAAGAGAAAGGTTAAGAAAACTTTTCAACCTCGCTCTTTATGCCAATTGTAGGAACTGCTTTCCCAGTAGAAGCACCTTAGGCACCTAGGATCGGCCATGAAAATTTTTTCCGCTATTCCCTTTATTTGGCTGGATATGACCAACACCTTAACTGATATTTTGCTTCTGGTTTTAGAAAAATATCAGTCTCGAAATAATACCCGAACAACCCCTGAACCTTGATTGGCATGTATTCCAACAATATTTCAGCTATGATTTTTAGTCAAAAATAGCCCCACAACTGTCTTAAATCATCCCTTAATATTTCCCAAAAAATGGCGGCAGTTAGCAAAAAATTATGCTCACTGCCATGTGGTCAACAAAAGGAAGAAGAAGATGTTTTAGATCCAACTCCGAATAGCCTTCTGTGCTTTGTCTCACAACCAAGAAATACTAGTGCAGGTTAGACTCACAATAATAAAATCCCTAAACACTTTAGAGATTGAACTAGGCTTTGTCGCATACTCAAATCATTTTATTTTTCTTATTTTTCTTTTGTTCTTCAACTCTTGAGAGAATTTTTGAAAATAATAAGGTAGCTAGGGTTTCAATGAATATAAATACTCACTAAAGAAAAATAATTTTGTTTTATATCTGGGGTTTTTATTTATCATGTTTTACAATAAAATTTATAAAACTAACCCTGAGAAAACCCTTACATATTCGGCCAGCCCATGGTGTTTAGTAAGATCAAATATTTTATTCAATGTCATAAATATGTTACTAATTAAAAGGTGTAATAACTAATTTTGGTAAATGAAATATTTTTAAATCAAATTTCAAAATATATTAAATTATATAATATAATTTAATATCTACAAACATTTTAATATTTTAAATAATTATCTCATAATCATTTATTAAATAAAAAAATCTTATATTAAATTTAAGAAAAAGTCTCATGTGTGACAAAATATATTATTAATCCCATTAATAGTGTATATATAAGTGTGTGAGTATAAAATTCGACTATCCAATTATATTTAATTTGCTGCAGCATATCGAGCTAGCAAGGATATCAAATAGACCTATGGTTCTGAGCTTCAATAATCCAAGAATATTAATTAAACTCTTAGTTAAATATTATAAATTATTAGCTTCAGGTTATTCTACTAAAAATCTGAAGTTGCACTCTCATTGCCATACATAGATAATATTAGCCGAACTACATCGGTGTCTGTCGATATAATTATTAAATATGGATTGGCCCTTCACGCGTATCTCATAATTAGAGCTGGGTTATAATGTCCAGTATATCCCTTTAATTATTTTTAACTTAAGTATCATTGATTCTCTAATGAACAATTTATTCATAACAATTATGAATGTAAATCTTTCTATTCTTAATAGAAAAACTTGAGCACTCTAATTGTTCAAATATCGAATCAATCCTTAAGAAAGATACTCCTCTACTTCACGCAAGAAGGAGTGAACTCCATACCTATGTAAAACGTCATTAGCTACACACCAAACCATGTCCCCAAAGTACATAGTTATTGGTCGGGAATGCTACACCAGTCCCATCTTTGTAAATCAAAAGACATAGCCTGATACATGAGTTCGTAGTACACTCGAGATCCAGATCAATCCATATATGACCATATAGTAGATTAAAATGAATTTCTTTATTTAACGGATATTATAAGAAGCTCATTTCTATTCGGATCCAGTCCTGTATGATCACATCATATAAGGTGACTTCATTCTCATGTCACCACATAGATGAACTCAGATCAAGATCGTCATACAACTATAGAATGAACCGCAGTTATAGATAATCATAAACAAAGTACCCGATTTTTTTGCTATCCATGGACTATTTTAGATTACTAATTTCATATTTAAATCCACTTGTGTATGACACTCATACATTAAGTCCGGAGGCACATGAGTAAACAAGATAGTTTTAGTATGCAATATAAAAATACTTTGATAAATGAATAATGCATCTTATTATTTTATAACATATAATTCCATTTACATTGCATGAAGCTCTAGGGCATATATCCCAACACACGCAAAAGGTTATTTTTCCCTTAATATCGACCATTATAAATAGGGGTCGGTTATGATTTTTTTCCCTCTATTGGAAGCTATTCCTCGGAAAAGGTTATGATTTGCTTATTTTCCATCCGAATAGATTTGATTACTATAGTTTGATTTATATCAACTGGTTACATTTATAGATAGTGTATTTTATGTATAATCCGATGATGAGTCTCTTATGGGGACACTCTCTAAAAGCTTTGGAATTTGAAGGGAAAGAAACTCCAAGGAACTTCATAGGATATAGCCAAATATTGATTGGACATTACTTATGTTCTGCTACCTTCACTTAAACTAGAAAGACTGATGAGACATACACCTGAAACCCTAGATTCGGCTGGACATATATATTTGTCAGTGAGTGTGCTGATTGTCAATCCCTGCAATCACAAGATTTGATTGATGTTCAGTCGAACATGTAATTCCAAATACATGTCTGATCAGCTATAAAATTCAAAATATATATTCGTCCGAACATGTGTCGAGATGTCATCTAGTGTGCATATATTCAGTTACTGAAATCACAAACCTTATTATGTCAAGTCAGACATATATCTCAAGATATATGTCTAACCGGATATGAATCAAGTTGTAACTAACACAGTAAATTAGCAATCACTGGAGAGGGGATTTTGTCTCTCCTTCCCATCTTTGGCCTAAGCATGGGCACTATAAATTAGTGCCCAAGCCACCTTCAAAAGAATATATACCTCTCACTCGCTCTGTTTTCCATGTCCTGAATAAAAGAACTAAAAAAATAATAAGTTTAAGAGAAAACGACAGTGATAAACCATTAAGAGTTCCTCCATTTCCTATAAAGTCCAGTAATCCAGGCATCCACATTTGTCTTTTTTAGCCAGCAAATACTAAAGGTACAACCTGAGAACACCTTCTTTATTTCTAGGATATTGGAGTTTCTGTGATGACACGGTGTCTTTGGTCGGACGTAAAACATGCTCGACCAGACATACACACATATTCGGTCGTTAATGGATATATCAAGCTATATTTATTGCTTTATATCGTGTACTGATGCTTTCGTTATTTCAATATTGCTCTTTCATCGTATTATATTATCACTGTCATTTATTATCTTATTGTTATCTTAGTTTATGCTATTATCATTCTTACTTCATTTCCCTTATTTTTATCATTTTATGCATGTTAGTTAGGTTATTAAAATTTCAGTCAATGCAAGGCCGTATTATTTTTCATCATCTCTGTAATGTCTTGTTTGTTTTCTATTAATTATACATGTTTCTATTTTTTGACCCCATGTCTGGTTCACATGGTATGTTTGACTGGACTTACTGTATATCCAGCTAACCATTATGTATATTTTGCCAATAATTATGTCTAACCGGCCTATCATTATATATATCTGGCCTACCATTGTGCATATTTGGCCTACCGTTAAAGATATAAGGTCTACCATTATATGTATATTGTCTACCATTATGTATATCCAGCCGACCATTAAGAATATTCGGCTACCATTGTGTATATCCGGCCAACCATTAAATTATATATGGTCGGCCTCTCTGAGGCCGGGCCGATGAAATGCATGCTCTGATTTATTTCATCATTTTTAATCAATGCTGTAATAATTCATGGATATGTACTTTACTTATTGTCTTTATAATTCATGTTTGCGCATTGTATGCCTTTAAATAGCTTTTGTGTGTTCTTGCATTATGAGATAGGATGATACCTCCTTTAAGCATAAATATTATACTAGCATCAGTAAGGGACAAATGGATTTAAAGTCGACCCTTATGGGGGGTGTAGTGCAGCCATAAATCATTTCTGGTGTCTCATACTAGATGGTGACTCCATTATTCTTCGATTAGTTCTCCATGGGACTATACGTACCCTCTATGGGCTGCGAGCCTAATAGTATAGTGGTCGCCGACATCATAGGCTTATCGATAAATCTCGTTTTGCTCCTACACCATTATTATTCCAAAGGCTTCAACCATATCTCTTCTATGTTCGTGGGAGGAACACAAAAATTCATATATGGTGATTTGTGCTCATGGTCTTCTTCATTTGCTGGAGCACAATAGTTTCTTCTTTTTCTTCCTATTTTTTTCCTCTTCTTTTATCATTTTCTTCTGCTTAGTCGCATCATTATATAACCGGCCACTCCCAATCATCCATTTGACTTTCTCATCATCGCTACTAGAAAAATTTTCCCAAAACTTATTGCATTCACCAGTCTCGCTATCACTGTTATCCTATATGCCCATAAAATGGGCCTAATGATTGAATAGGACATATTCTTTGAACAGGCCATAGTGTATCGTGTATAGTGGTTGTGGAATAATAAGGTGGTTGGGTAGGGGGTTTCTACTGGTGCAGGGTTAGTTTCTTTCAAGGTCGGGGATTTGCTGGTTGTCTTTAAGGTCTCAGATTTCTTGTTTTAGATGGGTGCAATTGTCAATGTAATGTCATTTTTGTTAGTGGAAGTCGTAGTACTGGTTTAGGTCAATATAGTGGGGTACCAGGTTTAGTAATGGTTTGGGCTCCAAGGGTTTCAACAAGCCCTGACTCTTCAAATTTTCAAATTACGTTGATAAATGTTTGCCAAAGTTTGAAAATCTCCTATTTATTATTGCAGCAATCTTAGCAAGATTGGTCTTTGATCCAGAAGGCCCCCTAGTAGTTCTTCTATTCTTGCAGTAGAATTTTCAATTCTCTGCCTCTTCAACTTCAATGTCCATGACAGTTTCTCTCAACTGTCGAAAGTTAGAGATCATGGAGGTTATCATTGTTTTAGATAAAGGGTTTGGTGCCTTTAATGATCATTTTTATCTTGTCCTTCTCTGAGGACCATTTTTACATTTTTAAAAATTAGCCTCTCCAACAGTCAATGTATTCTTTAAAGCTCTCATCTTACTTCTGCTTGGTAATATCCAAATCACGGAATGACAGTTCGATCTCTATACTCGTGACATACTCATTCAAAAATGCTTCTACCAAAGCCCTCCAGTCATCTTTCACTTTCTTCTCCAGGTTGTGGTACCATACTATAAGTGCTCTTTCGAGAGACATCCCAAACATCTTTTGAACCTAGCACTTGGGCAAGCAAGTAAAACTCATCAATAATACATATTGGCAGAGATGTACTTTCGGATCCCAGTTCCTATTGAACTTCACCATATTTAGCATCCTGAAATTAGAAGGCATTTATTCCCCAAATGTCATAGCATCATAACCTAAAAGGTCTTCATGTTTTCCCTTCATCTTTTAGAAAACTGAATTTACTTTTTCTTTCAGTTTTTGGATTATAGCTCTTGGCCATCTTTCTTGCAGTATACATGTTGGTTTCTTATTAGGTCCCAAGATCATGAAATCAAGCAATGAAACAAGTGAATACACATCAAAGGAGGTGCGGAATATACTCACAATGAACGGATCTTGCGACGAGATGAAGAACACTTCAATCTTCCTCCATGGTGAAGCTCGGCAGTGAGCTTATTGGGCAGTGGACTGCTCGATTTTGGTGTCTTTTGATCCTCCAAGATTCAGCCATTGATGACCTCCATTGAAGCTCCAAGCTTCAAGCTTCAAAAGGGATTCCATGCTCATGTGTTCACTGCCCTATCACCTTGTATTAACCCATTTGTGTGCTATCATCATGTCTTCTTCCTTATCATTCACGGTTTTGAAGAACCAAAAGAGAGGAAGAATGGCCTCCAAGGCCGAGAGAGAGAGAGGAGCATTTTGGTTCCAAAAGTGAGAAAGAGAGAGGAGACCGATTGGTGCTTATAGGGGAATAAAAAAAATGTATTTGGTTTTATATTTTCCAAAATTAATAAACCATTTACCATTTTTTCTATTTATAAAGGTCAAAAGGTACAAGCCATTTAACTTTTCCCAACCACCTTTCACTATTCACATCAACTCACATCACTTTAATAAAGTGACATGTTGTCATGTCACATCACTCAAAGTGACAAGTGATTTGATGCTTGATGTGACTAATGATTTGACGTTTGATGTGAATTCTGTGCCGCATTCGAATTCGAAATGCGAATGCGCTCGTAATCACACTCGGGCTCGGGTTCGCTAATTCTAAATTAATGAATTTTCCGTCGCGACGTAATTAAATGATTACGCCTAGTGAAATCACTATTCACATCGCTAACGAATTACTTCTAAATTAATTCGTTCGCCCGAATTAAAATCTAATTTTAATTCCTCGTCGAAATCCAATTTCGTATAATATATCAAATATATTATTTTATCGATTAATTCCAAATTAATCGTTCTCTCTCTTTAATTAATATTTTATCCCAGATAAAATATCTCCATAATTAATCCCCGATTAATTTTCTCTCTCATCAAATTAATCTCAGATTAATAAAGTGTGAGTCATACATCATCGATGAATCTTCGGGAAGCGACCCATGAGATCCCCGGATATACTGGCAGTAAATTTGGTTGTCGGACTATCCGAACACGTAAGTGCCTCGTACTACGTTTATACCGATTTACAAGATAAGGTTGGCTTCTAGCAAAGCGCCATGCCTACCCAATTCTCCAGAAATATCCTTAAAGGAATATGTGATCTATATCAAGCGTAGTATACCGTAGTATTACGTATTTCGATCCAGCATCGGATGATCACGTGCTAGGCCTGGGGATGGAATTGTGTCTGCCCCGTATGAAGCACATATCGGATGTCTGGTAACTAGTCTCTTTAATCGGATATACATGACCTAGTCATAATATCCCGATAGCTCGAGCATTTAAGAGAACAAGTTTCATATCCTACGTGACCATCATCTCCACTATGACCGGAGTGATACTTTCGTCTTGACATCACACCCAACACACTACGATTTCAATATACCCAGCATTGGCATACACATAACCTGTTAAAGTCTCGGACGACCGCAACCAAAGTATATTGATTGTCGCAAGTATTAGCGGTGCAAGTCTCAGGTTAAGACCAAATACACCTACCCTGATTTCAGACTTCCATAGACACATAGTCATACTACAATGGAATTCCAAGGGGGTCTATCCAGAGCGAAGCTGTTTCCCGTAGCATCAGTGAAACACAACCTCCTATTACACTTGTATGAGTATCCAATACCCAAATATATGAGAACTATGTCGTTGTGCCCTCACAACACGCACAAGTGTAATACTAGTCTTTTACGTATTTATCGATGTCCAATCTCGATAATACTCTGACTATGGATATTTAATGATTTATCCTTGGTGGACTGATACTGTCTCATCATTCTCCGTCCATGAACAAACTATAGGGACCTCTCATCATTTATACATCTAGGTGATCTAATCACAAATGATAAGAGTGCAATCTCCTTTGTCACATAGTTAATTTGTACAACAACACCATGATCTGTACAAATAGTGACGTTATGGGTCATAATTGTCCAACAATCTCCCACTTGGCCTATAGCCAGTCACTCGAGTGTCTTACACCTGAACTATATACGGTTGGCTCAAACTGCTGAGAAAATGCTTTTGTCAGCGGATTTGTATGATTATCATCTGAAGCGATTTATTCGATCATCACATCACCACGATGTATGATCCGAACGAATCAGATGAATATCAAAGTATGTATCTGGATCGTTGATGAGACCATTAATTATTTAGCCTGTGCTGACGCCTAGCTCAGCTGCTAACAGAACTATATCTAATCTAATTAGATTTATTATCGATCCAAATGGCTTCTATTGCTGCCTCAGCAGCAGCAATAACCCGCATTTGTTGTTTATTCGGTAACAGTATCTTACTAGGAAGATCTCCAGCTCACTACACCGTTTTTCAACCTGTATAGTACCATTTGCAACTTTTAGTCGTTTTATCGGTTTAGGAAACTTGCAGTAGTAATCCCAGTCACTTCAAGTTCTCCTTCTCCACAGATTAAGACAGCATCCTTAGATCTCTAAGATACTAACGGATGTTTTAACATCAATCCAGTGATTATCACATGGATTGGCCCGATTGTGAATCTATATGCTCAAAGCGTATGAGACATCAGGTCATGTATATTTTTCAATGTACGAGTTTCTTGGAGAGTTTTCTCGAAAGTCTAGCTTTCACTGATTATATTTATAGGAATATCATTTCCAAGAAACCGACATATTATCATTATTTATAGGACAACCATTGTCAGTGCGCTCCCACTAACCTCCTTATATACACAAGAATCATATTCGTTTTTGAATCAAATCATGCACCATTATGATTACATCAAAACGATAATTCCAAGAACTTATGCTTGCTTCAGCAAGCATTATCCAAATGGATCTACCATGGCAACAGTTAAAAGGTTGAATCATAATCAACACAATGTTGATAACGATACCTTTCCGTTAAAAGCCTAGCTTTATACGTTGGTATGTGCCATCCATATATGTCTTCCTTGAAGACTTATATAGTACCAATAGGCACAATGCCTTGCGGTACATCAACTAGTATCCAAAAATAGTTGATATACATGGAATCCATTTCGGATTCATATGGCATTTTGCCATAATAGAGAGTCGATACCATGTATCACTACCTTATACGTAGTCAGTTGGTATAACTCGATAACAAAGACATCTTTATAAGGTGAGATCAGAAACCCATACCCCAGGTTGTTTTCTGACTCTCTCCGACTACGCTTCTTGTGTATTCGAAAATTAATAATATAGTTTCATCCTTGATGAACTATTTTTGTGTTCCATTAAGGACTCGGTGCCTTGAACAGTATCACTCCGATTTTCATCGAGTTTTACCATCCTCCAACTTACCACTGCATATAGGTATTCCTCTTAGGAAAACCGCATGGTGAGCAACAATCTAATTATTCTCATGTGAGGTGTATAAGTACAATACTTATGGTATCCCTAGGATATGCTACATTTGGCACTAATCCAATTTGGGTTCTTGTTTGGTATCATCCAAACGTATACCTAGTATAACCAAATCATCAGGAATGAGAAACCCAATTTCTTTCCCGTTCATATTTAATATGATATCTGTCAAACAGATTTTAATGGAACCTTATTCAAAATAAATTTTTGCACTGTTAATGCTTACCCGTTGAAGGAAATGGTAGCTCAGAGCGACTCATGATTAACCTTAATCATGTCTAACATAATTCGGTTAATCCTGTTCGGACACACCGTCAAACTGACGTGTTCCGGGAGGAGTCCTCATTGAAAGAATACTATACTCTTTCAAGTATTTTAGAAACTTATTGCTTGAGTATTTTTCATTACGGTCTTATCGTGACGGTATAATACTGTAGCCGATCTGTTTGTCTATTTCGTGTCGAAACTGTAAAAGTTTTCGATTTGTGTTCTTCAAAAGAAACACATAACTATACGCGATGCCACATCCGTAAAGGTCACGAAATATTCATATCCACATCTAGCCTAGCTAGACATGGGCCCACTTGATTCACTATGAACTAGGGCTAACAGATCGGTGGCACTGGCACTTTTACCAAGTAAATAGTGTTTTAGGCACTTTGCCCAATAAACTAGATTCGTAGACTTTATTTGAATAGAATCAAATCAGTCCAAGTACCCACTCTTCGAAAGTGTGGATATACGAGTCTTGTTTGATTGTGTCCTAGACAACAATGCCACAATTAGTTTCTTAATTGATCAAATCAGTTTGAACTATTTATTTGTCATGTTATATATTTAAGATATTGTTTATATTCAAACATAAATTCTGTTATTCACATCTAATGTGTTTATCTCAATATCATCTTTATATAATAAAACACTTTAGTGTTCTAGAATATAAAGGTTCACCCACAGCGGGTTAAACACTGATATAGAGTAATGTATCTAGTCATACTAGTTACATTATAATAGTTCCTTAATTTAAGTACTAACCCGAAGGTAGTTCCTAAATTCAAGTATCTACGGTTAAAACAGTGACTTTCGTCTCGTTTCTAATTTACAGATAAATCTCAATATAAGCCAGTATCATGCTCATAGTAGATTCTGAACATCAGTACATATTTATGTACCACACTAAGTATCTAAAATCCGATTTTAATACTGGTTGTGAACATATTTATGACAAACATATTCGAAGTCAGAGCCTTGCTTGTCTTCAATTCGTTCTTAGGATTGTCCTTTTATCTTCCCAGAAGATTATAATGATTTTGCCTTTGCCCCTTTTTCATATTCCAAAAGCCTTTGGCCAAGCCTCGGTTTCTAGAATATCAAAGTAAGGTGTGCCTTGCGCTACTTGCCTAATTGCAAAGTTTGACTTTGTCTCCTTGAGAATAGTCATTAATTCTCCAAGAATTATTTATTACAATTTAGTATTTCAAAGATCTAAAATAGATCCATGAAAATCCTTCAATTTCATTATCATACTTTAAGGATCTAATCCTTAGTTCTGATTCAGAAATTAAGGAGTCTACTTGACAAGTATAATGGATTGAGTACTAAAGTTATCATTACATGAATATTCCAAATATCATGTTCCATTTATTTGCTTAACTCCAGGCTTAGGCCTAATATGTTATTTTATCAAATAAAGTAACTTGTTATTTTTCCAGGACCATCCTGAAATAATTCCCAATTTTAAAAAAATATAGTCGTTCAAATACATTTTCACCTAGGATTATGTTTTAAACACTAATCTTTCATTTTTATCTTGATTCTAATAGTCCAACTATTAATCAACGATTGTGGTACTATGTATTATATTGAGTATATAGTCCAACTATACAATCAAATATAATTTAAATAATTAACTCAAATACATTGATTACTATAATCCAATTATAAAATCAACTGTAAATTGAAATTAATAATTCAACTATATTGATTACTATAATCCAATTATAATCATCAACTATAATACAGTCCAACTGCTTATAAAAACAACATTTAAATATTAGTCCAACTAACATTTAATTTATATGACGAATGATTTGAATGAGCGCGTATGGCAATTAATTAAACGAACATTGCAAATTCAATTCTTGTCTCCCACTATTTTTCGACGAGCCTCTAACCCTCTGTCGAGTACTCGGGAAACCGTGTTTCCTAGTGGGCTAGGATCCCGTTAAATATCATACAATCTTGACTTTGGCCAACAAATTGTATGATAATTAACTAGGTAGATCTCTAAGATCAATTGGATCCAATCCAATTCCTAGATCCGGAAAGGGGACATCCAAGTCCGAAACATATATCTTATATATGCCAATACATCAAATGTATTACCTAACCTTTTTTCTCTAAATCAACTAAGCCTTTGCTTTGGCACAACAAACTTAGTGACCCCAGTCAAACGCGACCCATTGACCATGGAAAGCTTCGTAATCAATATCGATGGACAAGAAGTGGTCTTGACTTTGGCCAACAAACCACAACTTGGATAAGACACTGATATGGAACAAAGCCTTCATGATTCAAACACATCTTCGACAGATAAAGGCCTTGACTTTGGCCAACAAACCAATGTCGTCTCGGATCTTGAGTGAGAATCACTCAATGGAAGGAAAGACGCTTAATATTGAGCGAGGGTTTTTCCCGTACAAATTGGCAACCAATTTATTATCTTTGTTAAGGTCTCATCATCATAAACCCTTAAACATGCATTCTAAACACATAATAAAGCGTATATGAAAAATAATAATGATATACGGATGGATACTTTATACAATTGATCCTAGATTAAATATCTCATTTTCTTTCTCCCGCTAGCACATGTATTTACTTCTACCCATTACATAACACTTCTAAAGAAACCTCATTTACATTGAGGGGAATAGGTGAGAAGAGAAATACAAAGAGTATGGAGGTAATAGGCTGGACACGCAGGTCCAATTAATAAATCAAATTTATTACAACAATTTCTAAAATTGCCCCCCTTCTAATATCCATCCGATATACATTATTCATGCATCGCAACCATGTATTCACACAAACATGTTATCAATCAATCTAATCAAATTAATTAATCTGATAATTAGTGATCATCCAATGTTCAAACAACGATTTGATTTTTGCTCGAGTCAAACTCGTTTTGTGAATAAGTACTCAAAGTACGAATTCTTGAATTAAATTAAACTACAACATTAAATCCAATTCAATTTGTATTTAATACTAATTCACTATTTAATTCCAAATTAAATATTACACTTTTATTAATGAACCTTTTACGATTTAAATTCCAAATTCAATCGTAACGGGTCTCAAAGCCCGATTAACGTCCAACGTTTATTTAATTAAAGTCCAATGGGCTTTTAATTAATTTCTTAAGGCGTGGACTTTTGGTCAACTCGGGTAAAGCCGATAACCAAAGTCCAATCCGGGAGTTACCCCATAAGCCTTTAAATTAATTTTGGCCCATTAGGCCCAATTAAATAATTAAGGTCCATTAAGTCATAATTGGACTTTATGGATGCGGTTTTGGGCCCAATTGGATCCAACCAAATTGGCCTAAACCTAACTTGGTACAACCAAGCCCAAAAGCCCAATTACAACCTTTAAGGCCCAAATCCAATTTCAAGCCCAATTAATTAACTTATAAAATTCCCAAAATTCCATAATTAATTAACCTAAGTGTAATACACAATTAATTACCCAATTAACACTTCTAAAACATCAATTAGCCTAATTAATCATGCACTTTAACAATAAATAGTGTCCAACACAATTTATCAAAATCAAACCCATTTTCACATGCTTTTGTTCTCGGCAATTAGAGGTTTTTGCATTCCGATTCGGTTTCAATCCAATTGAATCCACAATCATCATTTCCCAAATCAATTCAACTCATCCAATGAATTAAAATCAAAAAACACAAAGAATTTCAAAAATTCAAAGAATTCGGCCAAGCCTTAAATTTGGGGAAATTTGTCCAATTCAAAATTCAATCCAATTAAACCTCAAATGAACATTACCCAATTGTTTTAATTCATCCAATGATCAAACAAACAAAAAATCACCAAGATATTAGGGCTTACAATTTTCGGCCATGCCCAAAAATTGGGGAAAATTTGATCCAATCAAATTTCATGCAATTGATCATGCACAACTTCAATTAATCAACATACAAGCATACTTAATCAATCAATTTAACCAAATAATGCTTCCATTAATTTTACCCAATTTCACCCTAAAATTTTTAATGCTTGATAACAGCTCAAGATACCATTGTTGGTTTCTTATTAGGTCCCAAGATCATGAAATCAAGCAATGAAACAAGTGAATACACATCAAAGGAGGTGCGGAATATACTCACAATGAACGGATCTTGCAACGCGATGAAGAACACTTCAATCTTCCTTCATGGTGAAGCTCGGCAGTGAGCTTATTGGGCAGTGGACTGCTCGGTTTTGGTGTCTTTTGATCCTCCAAGATTCGGCCATTGATGACCTCCATTGAACCTCCAAGCTTCAAGCTTCAAAAGGGATTCAATGCTCATGTGTTCACTGCCCTATAACCTTTTATTAACCCATTTGTGTGCTAGCATCATGTCTTCTTCCTTATCATTCATGGTTTTGAAGAAGAACCAAAGAGAGGAAGAACGGCCTCCAAGGCGAGAGAGAGAGAGAGGAGCATTTTGGCTCCAAAAGTGAGAAGAGAAAGGAGGAGACCGATTGGTGCTTAGAGGGAAATAAAAAAAAAGTATTTGGTTTTATATTTTCCAAAAGTAATAAACCATGTACCTTTTTTCTATTTACAAAAGTCAAAAGGTACAAGCCATTTAACTTTTGCCAACCACCTTTCACTATTCAATCAACTCACATCACTTTAATAAAGTGACATGTGTCAAGTCACATCACTCAAAATGACAAGTGATTTGATGCTTGATGTGACTAATGATTTGACGCTTGATGTGACTTCCATGCCGCATTCGAATTCGAAATGTGAATGCGCTCGCAATCACACTCGGGCTCGGGTTCGCTAATTCTAAATTAACGAATTTTGCGTCGCGACGTAATTAAATGATTACGCCTAGCGAAATCACTATTCACGTCGCTAACGATTACTTCTAAATTAATTCATTCGCCCGAATTAAAATCTAATTTTAATTCCGCATCGAAATCCAATTTCGTATAATATATCAAATATATTATTTTATCAATTAATTCCAAATTAATCGTTCTCTCTCTTTAATTAATATTTTAATCCCAGATAAAATATCTCCTTAATATTCCCCGATTAATTTTCTCTCAAATCAAATTAATCCCAGATTAATAAAGTGCGAGTCATACATCATCGGTAAATCTTTGGGAAGCGACCATGAGATCCCCGATATGTTGGCATAAATTCAGTCGCCAGACTATCCGAACACGTAAGTACCGCAACTCGTACTACGTTGTACCGATTTACAAGACAAGGTTGGCTTCTAGCAAAGCGCCATGCCTACCCAATCTCTAGAAATATCTTTATAGGAATATGTGATCTATATCAAGTGTAGTATTACGTATACTGTAGTATGCGTATTTCGATCCAGCATCGGATTATCACGTGCTAGGCTGAGGCTGGAATTGTGTATGCCCCGTACGAAGCACATATCGGATGTCTGGTAACTAGTCTCTTTAATCGGATATACATGACCTAGTCATAATATCCCGATACTCGAGCATTTAAAGAGAACAATTTCGTATCCTACGTGACCATCATCTCCACTATGACTAGAGTGATACTTCCGTCTTGACATCACCAACCCAACACCTACGATTCTCAATACATCCCACATATTGGCGTACACAAAACCTGTTAAAGTCCCGACGACCGTAACCAAAGTATATTGATTGTCGCAAGTATTAGCGGTGTAATTCTCAGGTTAAGACCAAATACACCTACCCTGATTTCGGACTTCCATAGACTATAGTCTACTACCAATGGAATTCTGATGGGGTCTATCTGTTGGATAATATGACCCATAGCGTCACTATTTGCACAGATCATTGTGTTGTTGTAGCAAATTAACCATGTAATAAGATATTGCACTCTCATCATTTGTGATTAGATCATCATAGATATATATGAAGAGAGGTCCCTATGATTAGTTCCTGGATTGAGATGATATGAGACAGTATCAGTCCACGAAGGATTAATCATTAAATATCCCTAGCCGTAGTATTATCGAGACTGGACATCGATAATGCGGAATAGGCTAGTATTGCACTTGTGCGCGTTGTGAGGGCACAACGGCATAGTTCTCATATATATAAGTGTTGGAGACTTATGCAAGTGCGATAGGAGGTCGTGTTTCACCGATGGTACGGGAAACAGCTTCGCTCTGGATAGACCCCTCGGATCCCCATTGGTATTTTGACTAGTGTCTATGGGAGGCCGAAATCGAGGTAGGTGTGTATAGTCTTAACCTGAGACTTGCATCGCTAATACTTACGATAATCGATAAACTTTGGTTTTGGTGGTTGGGGGGGCTTTGACCGGTTCTGTGTTCACCATTTCTGGGTTTATCAGAGAGTCGTAGAGTAGTTTGGGTGTGATGTCGAGACGGAAGTATCACTCACAGTCATAGTGGAGATGATGTCACGCAGGATACGGTATTAGTGCTCTTAAGTGATGCGCATCCAATCGTGATATTATGACCAGGTCATGAATATCCGATTATAGATACTAGTTACCAGACATCCGATTTGTGTTTCGGACGGGGCAGACACTTATCCAGCCCCAGCCCTAGCACGTGACTATCCGATACTGGGCCGATACGCACAATATGATTGTATACTACGCTTGATATAGATCTTGATATTCTTAAATGGATATGTCCTGGAGATTGGGTAGACTTGGTACTTTGCTAGGAGTCGACCTTGTCTCGTAAATCGGTAGAACGTAGTACTTGGTATGTACGTGATTCGGTTACAACCGACGACCGTATTTATAGCCAACTTATCCGGAGATCTCATGGGTCGCTTCCCGATAATGCACCGATGACGTATAACTCGCACTCATTAATAATCTGGGATTAAATAGAAGAAAGAGAAAATTAATCTAGGATTAATTACGGAGATATTTTATCTCGGATAAAATATCATCTAAAGAGAGAGACGATTAATTCGGAATTAATCTAAATTAATATATTCGATATATTAAAAGAAATTAGATTTCGACGCGGAATTAAAATTAGATTTTAATTCGGGCGAACGAATTAATTTAGAATTAATTCGTTAGCGACGTGAATAGTGAATTCGCTAGGCGGAATCATTTATTTACGACGCGACGGAAAAATCGTTAATTTGGAATTAATAAACCCGAGCCCGAGTGTGATTACGAGCGCATTCGTATTTCGAATTCGAGTGCGGCGACGCAAGTCACATTAAGCGTCAAATCAATCGTCACATCAAGCGTCAAATCAAATGTCACTTTGAGTGATGTGATTGATTGATGTGGTTGATTGATTGAAAAGACATGACATGACATAAAGAGTGATTTGACTTGAATGACATGTGAATAGTGATGCAAGTGGGTGGAATAGTGACTTGTGAAAGACATTACCTTTGATTTATTAGATAATGATTTTGGTAATTGTTTTTTTTTTAATATATTTTTTAGGAAATATATAAAGCATTTTAGGTAAATGCTTTACCAAGTCTTCTCACAATTTCATCTCCTTCTCTCTCACTCTACTCACCGCCCATTTGGGCTGTTCTTCTTCTCCTTTTCACACATCTGCACTGCCGTGATCTTAGGGAAGCAAGGAGTGTGTTTCCATGGTGGAAACATAAGTGCTAGCACACTTGCGACTTGCGAAGGTGTTAGGGAGGTTCACCCATGAGGCGGGACTCATCCGACGGAGTTTGGAGCTTCGTTTTGAGACCCGAAACTGCCAAACAGTGAGCATGGACTGCTGCAGTGAGGCGCAACATGGCAGTGAGCTTTTTGCTTCGAATCGTCTCCAAATCGACTCAACCGATCGATGTGAGTATTCTGCTACCTCCGTTGATGTGTTCACGCATTATTTCATGTCTTGATTTGATCTTGGGACCTTAGAAAACTCAACAATGGCATCAGAGCTAAGTTGCAAGCATGAAATTTTAGGGATTTAAATTTGGGTAAATGTGATTTGAGCATGATTTGAATAAATTGTTTGTTGAGTATGCTTATAACATGTTTAATTGCATATTGGTTGGATCAATTTGTTGAAAATTCATTTGGAATAATTTTCCCCAATTTATCACCTTGGCCGAATGTATGTGAGATTTTGGATTCTTGGAATGTTGATTTTTGATTTTTGATTCATTTGATGAGTTGGAATCAATTAGGTTGATGTTAATTTGAATCGAATGGATTGGATTTCGAATTGGACGAAAACCCCCAAAATCTTTGAGTTGGCCGAATGTGACTAATGCCCTAATGTCTTGGTATATTTTGATTTTGTGACATTGGATGTGTATGAAATCATTAGGATGTATGATTTAATTGTTGATTGTGGGTTCGATTGGATTGAAACTGAATCGGACACAAATCCCTCTTTTGGCCGAGACCTTTAAGCATGTAAATGGGTTTGATTTTTCAATTTGTGTGTTTGACATATGATAATGAATCAAGCATGATTATTGGACTAATATGGTGTTTTAGAAATGTTGATTTTGTTGATTGATCATGTAATACACTTTGGTAATTAAGTTGCGAATTGGATTCATGTAATTTAATTATTTAGGCTTTAATTGGATTTGGGCTTCTAATGTTGTAATTGGGCCTATTGGGCTTGATTTATCAAGTTTGGTTTAGGCCAAATGGATTGGATCCAATTGGGCCCAAGACCTTAACCATAAAGCCCAAATGCGACTAATGAACCTTTAATTCAATTGGCCTAATGGGCCAAGATTGATTTATGGGCTTATGGGGTAAATCCCGGATTGGACTTTGGTTATCGGTTTGACCCGAGTTGACCAAAAGTCCACGCCTTAAGAAATCAATCAAAAGCCCATTGGACTTTAATTGAATTGACGTTGGACGTTAATCGGTCTTTGAGACGCGTTACGATTAGATTTGGAATTTAAATCGTAAAAGGTTATTAAATAAAGTGTGTTCAATTTGGAATTGAATAGTGAATTAGTATTAAATATACATGTTAAATTAGATTTAATGATGTAGTTTAATTTAATTCATGAATTCGTACTTTAAGTACTTATTCGCAAAAACGAGTTTGACTCGATCAAAATCAAATCGTTGTTTGAACATTGGATGATCACTTAATTATCAGATTAATTAATTTGATTAGATTGATTGATGCATAGCATGCTTATGTGTGTGAATACATGGTTGTGTTGAATGAATAATGTATATCGAATGGATATTAGATGGGTGGGCAATTTTAGAAATTGTTGTAATAAATTCGATTTATTAAATTGGACCTGCGTGTCCAGCCTTATCACCTCGTTCTCTCTTGTATTCTCTTCTCACCTATTCCCCTCTATGTATATGAGGTTTCTTTAGAAGTGTAGTGTAACGGGTAGAAGTAGTACAGTGCTAGCTTGAGTGAGAAAGTGAGAGATTTGATCTAGGATCAATGTGTAAAGTATTCATCCGCATATCATTATTATTTATTTCATACTCGCTTTATGATGTATTTAGAATGCATGTTTAAGGGTGTATGATGATGAGACCTAACAAAGATAATTAAATTGGTAGCCAATTTGCACGCGAAAAACCCTCGTTTTATATTAAGCGATTATCCTTCCATTGAATGATTCTTGTTCAAGATCCAATTGGCATTGGTTGTTGGCCAAAGTCAAGACCTTGTCAATTGGATGTATTTGAATCATGAGGGTTTTTTGTCATATCGTGTCTCTATTCAAGTGTGATTTGTGGCCAAAGTCAAGATCACTTCTTGTCCAACGACATTGATTACGAAACTTTCCTTGTCAATGGGTCCCGCTTAACTGGAGTCATTAGGTTTGTTGTGCCAAAGCCAAGGCCTAGATGATTCGGAGGATAAGGTTAGAAAATGTATTGGATACATTGGCATAAGTAATATGTTTAGGACTTGGATGTCCACCTAACCGGATCTGGGAATTGGATTGGATCCAATTGATCTGTGAGATCTACCTGGTTAAGTAGCATACAGCTTGTTGGCCAAGTCAAGGTTGTATGTTATTTGACAGGATCCTAGCCCACTAGGAAACACGGTTTTCCCGAGTACTCCACAGAGGGTTAGAGGCTCGACGAAAAATAGTGGGAGGCAAGTATTGAATTTGCAACATTCGTTCAATTACTCGCCATACACGCTCAACAAATATCATTCGTCAATATTTAATACGTTGTTTTTAAAATTTATATAGTTGGACTATATACAAACTCATTCAATATATAGTTGATTTTATAATTGGATTATAGTAATCAATATAATTGAATTAAAATATAGTTGATTTTATAATTGGATTATAGTAATCAATATAAAATTATAATTGATTAAATAATTGGATTATTGTAATCATTATAATAAATTGTACCTTATTAAATTGATTAAATAGTTGGACTATTAAAATCAAGAAGATTGAAAAGTTGAATATTTAAAATATATAATCCTTGGATTAAATGTTTTAAATGATTTAATTTTCAATTGGGAATTAATAATAGTTAATTTATTTGATAAAATAACTTATTATGACTAAGCCCATAATTAAGCAAATAGTAGAGCATAAAATCTTTGGAAGATTTATGTGATGATGACTTTAGTGCTTAATTAATATACTTATAATAAATCTATCTTTAGATTTAAAAGTATTAAAATTGCAATTAATAATTCTTGGAGAGATTGATTTGACTATTCTAGTGGAGAAAAGTCAAAGTTTGCAATTGGGCATGTTGCACAAGGTGCATATCGTTTTGATATTCCGAAACCCATGGCTTGGCCAAAGGTTTGTGAAATATTGAAAAGATAATTGACATATCCCAAAGTGACTACCATTTGGATATGGAAGACACGAAGGAATTAAAGAAAGGGCGAGGCTCTAACTTTAAAAATATTTGTCAAAGTTATGTTCACTACTAGTATTGAAATTGGATTTTAAATACTAAGTGTGATACATAAAATATATGTATTGCTGTTCAGAATCCGCTATGAGTTGGATACTGACTTCAAGCCGAGATTATTCTGCAAATCGGAAACGGGACGAAAGTCGCTGTTTCGACCGTAGATACCTAAGTTTAGGAACTATCCTTAGGGTATGTACTTAAATTAGGAACTGTTATAATGTAACTAGTTTGACTAGAGACATTATCTCTATATCATCAGTGTTAATCCGTTGCGGATAAAACCTTTATATTCTAGAACACTAAGTGTTTTATTATATAAAGATGATACTGAGATAATACATTAGATGTAAATAACATAATTTATATTTTGAATATAAATAAAATCTCAAACATATAAATGACAAATAAATAGCTCAAATTGATTTGATCAATAGAGACTTATTTGTGGCATTGTTGTCTGGGACACAATTAAACAAACTCGTATATCCACACTTTTGAAGAGTGGGTACTAGGACTGATTTGACTATTCAAATAAGGTCTACGAATCTAGTTTATTAGGTAAATACCTAAAATACTATTTACTTGGTAATAGTAAAAGGCCACCGATCTGTTAGCCCTATTCATGGTGAAGTTAGTGGGCCCATATCTAGCTAGGCTGATGTGAACATGAATATTTCGTGACCTTAACGGATGTGGCATCACGTTATGGTTATGTTTTTCTTTTGAAGAACACAGATCGGAAACTTTTAAGTTTTCGACACGAAGTAAATAAACAGATCGGCTATAGTATTATTCCGCCACGGTTAGACCGTAATGGAAATTACTTAAGCAGTAAGTTTCATACTACATGAAATAGTACGGTATTCTTTCATATGGGGACTCCTCCCCAGACACGTCAGTTAGACGGTGTGTCCGAACAAAAAACCAAATTTTGTTGGACATGATAAGGTTTATTACGAGTCGCTCTGAGCTACTGTTTCCTTCAATAGGATATGTATTAACAGTGCAAAACTTATTTAGAATAAGGTTCCATGTAAATCTGTTTGACAGATATCATATAGGATATGAACAGGAAAGAAACAGGGTTTCTCATTCCTGATAATTTGGGTATGCCAGGCATAACGTTTGGATGATACCAAACTAAAAGACCCAAATTGGATAAGTGCCAATATAGGTTATCCTAAGGGAACCTTAAGTATAGTACTTGTAAATCTCCACATGAGAACAATGTAATTGTTGCTCACCATGCGGTTTTCCTGAGAGGAATACCGATATGCAGTGGTCAGTGGGAGGATAGTGATACTCGATGAAAATCGGAGTAACACTGTTCAAGGCACGAAGTCCTTAATGGAACACAATAGTTCATCTATGATGAATCTTTACCATTAATCTTCAAACACACAAGAACTTCGTAGATCGGATAGAGTCAGAAAACAACCTAGGGTATGGGTTTCTGATCTAACCTCATAAAGATGTCAATCTTATGGAGGTGTACCATCCGACTACGTTTTGAGGAAGTGATACGAGGTATCGACTCCCTGTTATGGCAAAGTGCCATGAATCCGAAATGGATTCCATGTATAACAACTATTTTGGATACTAGTTGTTGTACCACAAGGCATTGTGCCTATTGGTACATTAAACGTCTTCAAGGAAGACATACATGGAAGGCAACATACCAACGTACAAAGTTGGGCTTTTGACGGAAAGGTATCGTTATCAACATTGTGTTAATAACGGTTCAACCTTTTACCTGTTGCCATGGTAAATCCATTTTGAAGATGCTTGATGATAACTGTATATTTCATTTATGAAATGTTCAGTTACAATCAAAATCGCTTTCCTGAAAAGGAAACCTTTTGGAGAATGTTTATAACATCTGACGATTTTGTATAACCGACAAACAAGGTTTGCGGGTTATTCGATCCATGTTTGGATCAATGCAAGCATAAGGTTCTTGGAACTGTCGTTTTGAAATAATCATAATGGTTTATGATTTGACTCAAAACGAAATAATTCTTGTGTATATAAGGAGGTTAGTGGGAGAGGGCACTGACAGTGAAATTCCCATAAAGCAATTGGTGAAAGCTTGGCTTTCATAGATATTCTTTCAATAGAAATTCTCCGTAGAATTCTGATTCAAGGAATAAAGATCTACTGGGATAGATTTGGAGTTGTTAACACTCTCTGGAAATTGTACATTTAAAATGTACTTATAGGGTGTCTCATACGCTTCGAGCATATGGAGTCACAATCGGGTCAATCCAGTGATAGTCACTACTGGATTGTAGATAAAACATCTGTTAGTATCTTAGAGAACTAAAGATGCTGTCTTAAACTATGGAGAATGAGAACTTGAAGTGACTGGGATCACTACTGCAAGTTTCCAAACAATTAAATACTACGGTACTATAAAGTTTGAATAACGGGACAGTGAGCTGGAAATATTCCGAGCAAGATAACTGTTGCCGAATAAACAACAAATGCGGATTATTGCTGCAGCTGAGGCAGCAATAGAAGCCATTTGGATCGATAATAAATCTAATTAGATTAGATATAGTTCTGTTAGCAGCTGAGCTAGGCGTCAGCACATGCTAAGGAATTAAAGGTCTCATCGACGATCCAGATATATACTTCTATATCATCTGATTCGTTCGGATCATACATCGTGGCGATGTGATGATCGTGTAAATCGCGTCAGACGATAATCAAACAAATCCGCTGACGAAAACCTTTCCTCAGCAATTTGAGCGAACCTTACATAGTTCAAGTGTTGAACACTTGAGTGACTCGCTACGTGCCAAGTGGGAGATTGTTGGATAATATGACCCATAGCGTCACTATTTGCACAGATCATTGTGTTGTTGTAGCAATTTACTATGTAATAAGGAAATTGCACTCTCATCATTTGTGATTAGATCACCATAGATATATAAATGAAGAGAGGTCCCTATGATTAGTTCCTGGATTGAGATGATATGAGACAGTATCAGTCCACGAAGGATTAATCATTAAATATCCCTAGCCGTAGTATTATCGAGACTGGACATCGATAATGCGGAATAGGCTAGTATTGCACTTGTGCGCGTTGTGAGGGCACAACGGCATAGTTCTCATATATATAAGTGTTGGAGACTTATGCAAGTGCGATAGGAGGTCGTGTTTCACCGATGGTACGGGAAACAGCTTCGCTCTGGATAGACCCTCGGAATCCCATTGGTATTATGACTAGTGTCTATGGGAGGCCGAAATCAAGGTAGGTGTGTATAGTCTTAACCTGAGACTTGCATCGCTAATACTTACGATAATCGATAAACTTTGGTTTTGGTGGTTGGGGGCTTTGACCGGTTCTGTGTTCACCACTTCTGGGTTTATCAGAGAGTCGTAGAGTATTGGTGTGATGTCGAGACGGAAGTATCACTCCAGTCATAGTGGAGATGATGTCACGCAGGATACGGTATTAGTGCTCTTAAGTGATGCGCATCCAATCGTGATATTATGACCAGGTCATGAATATCCGATTATAGAGACTAGTTACCAGACATCCGATATGTGTTTCGGACGGGGCAGACACTTATCCAGCCCCAGCCCTAGCACGTGACTATCCGATACTGGGCCGATACGCACAATACGATTGTATACTACGCTTGATATAGATCTTGATATTCTTAAATGGATATGTCCGGAGAATTGGGTAGACTTGTGTACTTTGCTAGGAGTCGACCTTGTCTCGTAAATCGGTAGAACGTAGTACTTGGTACGTACGTGTTCGGTTACACCGACGACCGTATTTATAGCCAACTTATCCGGAGATCTCATGGGTCGCTTCCCGATAATGCACCGATGACGCACACTAACTCGCACTCATTAATATCTGGGATTAATAGAAGAAAGAGAAAATTAATCTGGGATTAATTACGGAGATATTTTATCTCGGATAAAATATCATCTAAAGAGAGAGAACGATTAATTCGGAATTAATCAATAAATTAATATATTCGATATATTAAAAGAAATTAGATTTCGACGCGGAATTAAAATTAGATTTTAATTCGGGTGAACGAATTATTTAGAATTAATTCGTTAGCGACGTGAATATGAAATCGCTAGGCGGAATCATTTAATTACGACGCGACGGAAAAATCGTTAATTTGGAATTAACAAACCCGAGCCCGAGTGTGATTGCGAGCACATTCATATTTTGAATTCGAGTGCGGCGACGCAAGTCACATTAAGCGTCAAATCAATCGTCACATCAAGCGTCAAATCAAATGTCACTTTGAGTGATGTTGATTGATTGATGTGATTGATTGATTGAAAAGACAGACACATGACATAAAGTAGATTTGACTTGAATGACATGTGAATAGTGGATGCAAGTGGGTTTACCATTTGATTTATTAGATAAATGATTTTGGTAATTGTTTTTTTTAATATATTTTTTAGGAAAATATATTAAAGCATTTTAGGTAAATGCTTTACCAGTCTTCTCACAATTTCATCTCCTTCTCTCCTCTCTCTCACTCTACTCACGCCATTTGGGCTGTTTTTTTTTTTTCTTCTCTTTTCACAGCTCACTGCCGTGAGCTTAGGGAAGCAAATGAGTGTGTTTCCATGGTGGAAACATAAGTGCTAGCACACTGCGACACTGCGAAGGTGTTAGGGAGGTTCACCCATTATTAGAGCAATAGCAAAATACTATTAAATAGAATATGGTACGTATCTGTGAAGCTTGCTCAGACATATGTCTTATCATTAATGCATGGTCGGACTTATCTCAAGATTGGCCAGATATTCTCCGAAAACAAGAAAAATAAAATGAAGAATCATGTATAGCAATGGTAATTGAAAACGTAATAACAGACAATAATAAAACGACTGTAAAACAGAGACAGTAGTAATAAAAAATGAACATAATAATAATGTAAAATAGTCATAAGTTTAATAGAATAATAAGTGCATATTCTTCTTCCGTCCTGGCTTCGGGGAACCTGGCCCGGAATTCTAGATTTCATCGAATATTTTTTGACATATTATTTATAGCCAACCGAACTTAAATAAATATACGTTCAGAGATTCTATGTCAGACTAGAAAGATAAAGATGCAAAATACGATGGAAATATAGATTATGGAACTCTCGAGTCATACCTTATGTGTGTTTAGCTCAGAGAACGCTTTGAAAAATCAAATAGTTGACGGATTACTTGCAGGAAATAAGAAACTCCAAGGAACTTATGGGATTTTTCTCATTATTTTTCTCTATTGCTGGGATTTTAGGAATTGTCTTCTATTAGCCTCTAATCTCTTTTTTGAAGGATTTGAGCTCTTATTAAATGCCCGAACTAAGGTTAAAAAAGAAAAAAGGAAAATCAAATTACCTCCAACCCCGATTTCATGATTGTCAATATGTTTATCATCAATAGTTATTTCGTAATATGTCCGCTATATGTTTGATTTTAAAACAAGTGTGATTTTCATATAAAACATGTACAAGATGAATAAGGATGAAGAGTGGCGGAAACACACTTACATCGATCGGTTTGTGGATCCGTTAAGCAACAAAACTTTCCCTTTGTGCAGTGAGGATTCGGCCAAGGTAAGTGGGGGAGCTCCAAGCTTTGTTTGATCCTTCCAAGCCCAAGGATTAGTTTCCCATAACACCTTTGTATGATCCCTTGATGGTGCTAGCCTTGTATGTGATTTATTGTTCCAAACAACACAAATTTCCAAGCTTTTGCAACAAAAACTTGAAAATGAGAGTGCTGTGAATAGTGGTATTCACGCCACTTTGAGAGAGAAGATGAAGTTATGTGTTAAATGATTACCAAAACCTTTTATATTTATTTCTAAAACAAATATAATAAATCAAATACCAAAGTTGGTATATGACAAGGTCAAGGTCAATCACTTGACTTGGAGTGTAATTCCACTTCCACCCAAACCCATCACCATAAAGTAAAACAATGACAAGTGATGTGATGGTTGATGTGACATGTGGGCCCCACTTGATTCCGAATGCGAGTGGGCCCGCAAACACTCCCGGGCTCGGGTTCGATAATTCCGAATTAGCGAACTTCCGTCGCGACGTTAATTAAATCAAATTTAATTAAATAATTATGCCTAGCAAAATTACTATTCACGTCGCTAACGAATTAACTCCAAATTAATTCGTTTGCCCGAATTAAAATCTAATTTTAATTCCGCGTCGAAATCGAATTTCGTTTAATCAAATATATTATTTTAATGATTAATTCCAAATTAATCTTTCTCTCTCTTCAAATAGTACTTTATCCAAGATAAAGTCTCTCCGCAATTAATCCAAGATTAATTGAGTTCGAATCATACGTCATCGGTGAATCTTCGGGAAGCGACCCAAGAGATCTCTAGATATGTTGGCAGTAAATCCGGTCGTCGGTATATCCGAACACGTACGTACCAAGTACTACTACTATTTTACCGATTTACGAGACAAGGTTGGCTTCTAGCAAAGCGCCATGCCTACCCAATTCTCTAGAAATATTCTTACTGGAATATAAGATCTTTGTCAAGCGTAGTATACCGTAGTATTATGTATATAGCGATCCAGTATCAGATGTCACGTGCAAGGCCTGGGGCTGGAATAGTGTCTGCCCCGTACGAAGCACATATCGGATATCAAGCAACTAGTCTCTTTGAATCGGATAATCATGACCTTGTCATATTATCCCGATGGTTGCAACACTATAGAGAACCAGTTCTGAATCCCTGCGTGATCATCATCTCCATATGTCTGAAGTGATACTTCCATCTTGACATCACATCCAATGCACTACGATTCTCAATAAACCCAGAAGAGGCGTACACAGAACCTGTTAAAGCCCTGGACGACCAAAACCAAAGTTTACCGATTGTCGCAAGCATTAGCGATGCGAGTCTCAGGTTAAGACCAAATACATCACCTACCCTGACGTGGACTCCCATAGACACATATACATACTACCAATGGGATTCCACGGGGTCTATCCAGAGCGAAGCTGTTTTCCGTACCATCGGTAAAACACAACCTCCTACCTACGCACTTGCATAAGTATCCTATACTTAAATATATGAGAACTATGCCGTTATGCCCTCACAACGCGCACAAGTGCAATACTAGCCTATACCGCATTATCGATGTCCAATCTCGATAATACTACGACTAGGGATATTTAATGATTAAATCTTTATGGATTGATACTGTCTCATATCATCTCAATCCGATACTAATCATATGGACTTCTACCATTTATATTAAAGTAAATAAATTTACAAAACGGTAAAAGGCAATTTCATTAATACATAGTTAATTTTGTACAAAAAACACAATGTATTTTACAAACAGTGACGCTATGGGTCATAACTGTCCAACAATCTCCCACTTGGCCTATAGCCAGTCACTCAAGCATCTAATACCTGAACTATGTACATGTCGCTCAAACTTTTCCCGTGAAATAGCTTTCGTCAGCGGATCTGCCATGTTGTCATCTGATGCGACCTTCTCGACCTTCACATCGCCACGATGTATAATCTCACGAATCAGATGAAAACGTCGAAGAACGTGTTTGGATCGTTGATGAGACCGCGGTTCCTTAGCCTGCGCTATAGCCCCGTTATTGTCACAATACAATGAAACGGGCTCAGCTGCTAACGGAACTACTCCTAATCCAATTAGGAATTTTCGGATCCAAACTGCCTCCTTTGCTGCTTCTGCTTCTGCCGCAGCAATGTACTCCGCTTCTGTTGTTGAATCGGCAACAGTATCTTGCTTGGAAGATTTCCAGCTCACTGCTCCGTTATTCAAACAAAAAATGTACCCTGATTGCGACTTAAAGTCGTCTTGGTCGGTTTGGAAACTTGCATCGGTATATCCAGATACCTCAAGTTTTCCATCTCCATAGATTAAGAAGGCATCCTTAGTTCGTCTAAGATACTTAAGGATACTCTTAACCGCCACCCAGTGACCTTCACCTGGATCGGCCTGATAGCGACTACACATGCTCAAAGCATAGGAGACATCAGGTCGCGTACATATCATGGCATACATGATCGATCCGACTGCCGAGGCGAACGGTATCCGACTCATGTTGTCTCTCTCATCTTGAGTTTTAGGACACATGTCCTTAGATAGATAGACACCATGTGACATTGGCAACAGTCCTCTCTTGGACTGATCCATGTTGAATCTCTTCAACACTTTGTCAATGTACGTGCTCTGGGAAAGTCCAAGCAGCTTTCTAGATCTATCCCGGTAGATCTTTATTCCCAGAATAAAGGCTGCTTCTCCCAGATCTTTCATGGAGAATTTCAATGAAAGCCAAGCTTTCACCGACGTTAACATGGGAATGTCATTGCCTATTAGCAATACATCGTCAACATAAAGGACAATAAAAGTCAGTGCTCTCCCACTAACCTTCTTGTATACACAAGGATCATCTTCGTTTTGAACGAAATCGTATTCTTTTATGATTTCATCAAAACGTTGGTTCCATGACCGCGATGCTTGCTTCAGTCCATAAATGGACCGATTTAACTTACAAACCTTGTTCGTAAGTCTAGGCACGATAAAACCGTCAGGCTGTTGCATATAAACATCCTCCAACAGGTTTCCGTTAAGGAAAGCGGTTTTAACGTCCATCTGCCATATCTCGTAATCGAAATATGCAGCTATAGCAAGCATTATCCGAATGGATTTAACCATGGCAACGGGTGAGAAGGTTTCGTCATAGTCGACACCATGTACTTGACGATACCCCTTCGCAACAAGCCTAGCTTTGTACGTTTGTACGTTGCCATCCATGTCGGTCTTCTTCTTGAAGACCCATTTACATCCAATAGGCTTTACGCCTTCTGGTGCATCAACCAGTGTCCAAACTTGGTTGGTGTACATGGAATCCATTTCGGACTTCATGGCTTCTTGCCATAAAGCGGAATCGATATCTTGTATCGCTTCCTCATACGTAGCCGGTTCGTTATCCTCAATGAGATTAATATCTACATGAGGTGAGATCAGAAACCCATACCTCTCAGGCAGTTTCCTGACTCTCTCCGACCTACGCGGTCCTTGTGTAACTGAAGATTGTGGTACAGTCTCATCTTGGATGGACTGTTCATGTTCCGTTGAGGATTCGATGCCAGGAACAGTATCACTTCGATTTTCATCGAGTTCTACTTTCCTCCCACTTATCACTGCATTTAGGAATTCCTTCTCAAGGAAAACCGCATGTAGAGCAACAAATACTTTGTTCTCTCGTGGGTGATAGAAGTAATATCCTTTGGTTTCCCTAGGATACCCTACGAAAAGGCATTTATCCGATTTGGGTTCAAGTTTGGTACCTTCCAAACGTTTGACGTATGCCCAGCATCCCCAAATCTTCAGGAATGAGAAACCCGGTTTCTTTCCTGTCCATATCTCATACGGAGTCTGTTGAACAGACTTTGACGGAACCTTATTCAAAATAAGAATTGCACTGTTTAATGCATATCCCCAAAAGGAAATAGGTAGCTCAGTGCGACTCATCATAGACCTTACCATGTCCAACAAAGTACGGTTTCTCCGTTCGGACACACCGTTTAATTGCGGTGTTCCAGGAGGAGTCCACTGTGAAAGAATACCATATTCTTTCAAGTAATCTAGAAACTCATTGCTCAAGTATTCGCCACCACGGTCCGACCGTAATGTCTTAATACTCTTGCCTGTCTGTTTTTCAACTTCGTGTCGAAACTCTTTGAATTTCTCAAAAGTTTCCGACTTGTGTCTCATAAGATAGACATAACCATAACGCGATGCATCATCCGTAAAGGTTACGAAGTATTCATATCCACCTCTAGCCTTGCTAGACATGGGCCCACATACGTCACTATGAACGAGGGCTAACAGTTCGGTGGCGCGCTCACCTTTACCGCTAAAAGGTGATTTAGGCATTTTGCCTAATAAGCAAGATTCGCAGACGTCATATGAATTTGGATCAAATCCGTCCAAGTACCCACTCTTCGAAAGCGTGGATATGCGAGTCTTGTTTATATGTCCCAGACGACAATGCCACATAAAGGTTTCATCTTTGTTACTCATTTTGAGCCTTTTGTTTGTTATATTATATGTTGGAGATAGATTTATATTCAAAATATAAAGACCATTATTTGCAACAGCTGTGCAAATTTCTACATCATTTTTATATAAATAACACCCAGTGTTTCTAAATACAAAAGTGTACCCACATTGGGTTAACATAGATACAGAAATAATATTCCTAGTCAAACTAGGTACATAATAACAGTCATTAAGTTCAAGTACATGCCCCGAGGGCAGTTCCAAAACAAAAGTCCCCACGGCCAAAACAGCAACAGGTGTCCCGTTTCCAACACGTAGATCAATCAATCTCTCCTGAAGCCAGTTTCCTGCTAGTCCGCAGATCCTGCACATCAGTACATATATGAGTGCCACAACCAGAATCAAAAATCCAATTTTTAAGACTAGAAGTAGTCATGTTTATTTCAATAACAAACATACCTGAGGCCGGTGCCTTGCCCGCCTTTGTCTCCTTCTGGAGTGCCTTGAACTCGCGGCAGTCACGCTTCCAGTGACCCCGCTTCCCGCAGTGTAGGCAAACATCTTGTGATTTGTCCTTTGGCTTCCCAGAAGCCTTTGACGCTTTGGCCTTGCCCTTGCCCTTATGCTTCTTCTTCTTCACACCTCCAGTTGCCTTGGGCCCAGCCCTCGGTTTCTGAGATGTCGAAGCGAAGTGCGCCTCGCGCTTGTTTCCTTTAAGAAGCTCCTTCTCTGCTTCCTTGAGAGTAGACAATAACTCTCCAAGAGTGTCGTCAGTGTTCATCAAATTGTAGTTTATGATGAACTGTCTCCAGAATCGGGGAGAGATTGTAAGACCATGTCTACAGTAATCTCTGCCTCAAAGACTATCCCCATAGTAGCTAACTCATCGATGTCAGCAATCATCTGAGCCACATGGGACTCAACAGACATGCCTTCTGACATGCGAGAGCGAAAGAGCTTCGTTACTAACTCATACCTTGCATCCTCTTGTTAGAGCGATGCAGATCTTGCAATCTTGCCATCATGTTAAGGATCCAAGTCCCTATTTTGGCGGCGAAAATGCTGAGTCATTGAAGCGAGCATAATGGACTGAGCAGTGTCACAATCATCGCTGTGAGTCTTCCAAAGCTCCAGCTCAAGTGTCTGATCAGGGGTGGGCTTAGGCCCAAGAGGTGTATTTATGGTATACAGCAACCTCTCAGCCCCAAGGACTATCCTTAGGTTCATCTCCCGGTCTGCAAAGTTTGTGCCCTTAAAGACATTCTCTCCCATGATTATGTCGCGGACATTTCCTTTGCCAGTCATCTTGACTACGATAGTCTAACTATCTAGTCAACGATAATGGGTACAGTCTAACTGTTACATAGAAAAATAACATTATATTAGTCCAACTAATGATATAAATTTTGACGAAATAATTTGAAAGCGCGTAATGCTAAGTATCTGAATGAAATTGCAGATTCAATACTAGCCTCCCACTATTTTTCGGCGAGCCTCTAACCCTCTGTCGAGTACTCGGGAAACCCAGTTTCCTAGTGGGCTAGAATCCCGTTAAATAACGTACAACCTTGACTTTGGCCAACAAGCTGTATGATATTTAACTAGGTAGATCTCGAAGATCAATTGGATCTTATCCAATTCCTAGATCCGGTAGGTGGACGTCCAAGTCCGAAACATATATACAATACATATGCCAATACATCCAATGTATTTCCTAACCTTTTTCCTCTGAATCAACTAAGCCTTGGCTTTGGCACAACAAGCTTAATGATTCCAGTTAAGCGGGACCCGTTGACATGGAAAGTTTCGTGATCAATGTCGTTGGACAAGAAGTGATCTTGACTTTGGCCAACAAATCACAACTTGGACAAGACACCGATATAGTACAAAACTCTCATGATTCAAACACATCCGCAATTGACAAAGGCCTTGACTTTGGCCAACAAACCAATGCCAATTTTGGATCTTGAGTAAGAATCACTCAACGGAAGGAAAAATCGCTTAATATTTATTTGAGGGTTTTTCGCGTAAATTGGCAACCAATTTATTATCTTTGTTAAGGTCTCATCATACACCCTTAAGCATGCTTCTAAAACATCACAAGGCGCGAAAAGTAAATAATAGCGATATGCGGATGGATATATAAACATCTTGTTCCTAGAACAAATCACTCCCTTTCCGCTCCCCGGCTAGCACTATTCTACTTCTACCCAATTACATAATACAATTACAGAAACCTCATTGCAATGAGGGGAATTAGGTGAGAAGAGAATACAAAGAGATAATAAGAGACAAGGCTGGACACGCAGGTCCAATTTATAAATTCCAAATTTACAATAATTTCCAAAATTACCCTTTCCCTTCTAATATCCATCCGATATACACTATTCATTCAACACATCCACATTTATTCATTCAAGGCATGTTCTACAACCAATCTAATCCAATTAATTAGTCTTTAATTATGTGATCATCCAATGTTCAAACAACGGTTTGATTTTGCGCGAGTCCAACTCGTTTGAGAATAAGTACGTAAAGTACGGATTCATGAATTATATCGAACTACTCTTTAAATCCAATTTAAGTCGTATTCAACACTAATTCTATTATTTAATTCCAAATTAAATATTTACACTTTTAATGCGCTTTAATGGCTTAGATTCTAAATCTAATCAAATGGGTATCAAATCCCAACTAACATCTAATGTCCGTTTAATTAAAGTCCAATGGGCTTTCAATTGATTTCATTAGGCTTGGGCTTTGGTCAATGTGGGTCAAACCCAATTACCAAGCCCAATAAGGAATCACCCTCATTTGCCATAAAATCAATATCAAGCCCATAAGGCCCAATTAAACATAAAGCCCATTTATTACATTTGGACTTAATGGTGTGATTTAGGCCCAATTTGGATCCAATCCAATTGGCCTAAACCTACTTGGCCCAACCAAGCCCATTATGCCAAATATAATAGTTTTAAGCCCAATTCAAAACTAAGCCCAATTAATCAAATTTTAAAATTCCAAATTTTATATCATTTAATTAATTAAAGGTAATGTATGATTAATCCTTTAAATCGATAATTCCAAAACATCAAATTAATCCATTAATCATACTTTTATGTTAAATACATGTCCAAATCATTTAATCAAAAAATCAAGTCCCCAACATGCCTCTTCACATTCGGCCAAGGTAGTGAAATTACACCGATTTCGTTTTCAATCCAATCGAATTACAAATCGTCATTTTATGTCCGTTTAAAGTCATCCAATGATCTTACAAACAACAAAATACCAAGTCCAATGCAAGGGGTAAGATTCGGCCAAGCCACTTTTGGGGGGGAAAATTAATCCAATTTATTTTTCATGAAATTGATAATGTATAACATCAAGTAACATACATTTAAGCATATTTAATCAAACCATTTCATCAAATCATGCTTCAATCAATTTTCCCCAAATTTTACCCTAATAATTTTCATGCTCATTAAGCTCAATGATACCATTGTTGGAGTTTCTAAAACAAGCCCAAGATCATATAAGCATGTAAACAAGAATGAATAAGGATGAAGAGTGGCGGAAACACACTTACATCGATCGGTTTGTGGATCCGTTAAGCAACAAAACTTTCCCTTTGTGCAGTGAAGGTTCGGCCAAGGTAAGTGGGGGAGCTCCAAGCTTTGTTTGATCCTTCCAAGCCCAAGGATTAGTTTCCCATAACACCTTTGTATGATCCCTTGATGGTGCTAGCCTTGTATGTGATTTATTGTTCCAAACAAACACAAAATTTCCAAGCTTTTGCAACAAAAACTTGAAAATGAGAGTGCTGTGAATAGTGGTTTTCACGCCACTTTGAAGAGAGAAGATGAAGTTATGTGTTAAATGATTTACCAAAACCTTTTATATTTATTTCTAAAACAAATATAATAAATCAAATACCAAAGTTGGTATATGACAAGGTCAAAGGTCAATCATTTGACTTGGAGTGTATTCACACTTCCACCAAAACCCATCACACCATAAAGTAAAACAATGACAAGTGATGTGATGGTTGATGTGACATGTGGGCCCCACTTGATTCCGAATGCGAGTGGGCCCGCAAACACTCCCCGGCTCGGGTTCGATAATTCCGAATTAGCGAACTTCCGTCGCGACGTTAATTAAATCAAATTTAATTAAATAATTATGCCTAGCAAAATTACTATTCACGTCGCTAACGAATTAACTCCAAATTAATTCGTTTGCCCGAATTAAAATCTAATTTTAATTTCGCGTCGAAATCGAATTTCGTTTAATATATCAATATATTATTTTAATGATTAATTCCAAATTAATCTTTCTCTCTCTTCAAATAGTACTTTATCCAAGATAAAGTCTCTCCGCAATTAATCCAAGATTAATTGAGTTCGAATCATACGTCATCGGTGAATCTTCGGGAAGCGACCCAAGATCTCTAGATATGTTGGCAGTAAATCCGGTCGTCGGTATATCCGAACACGTACGTACCAAGTACTACGTTTTACCGATTTACGAGACAAGGTTGGCTTCTAGCAAAGCGCCATGCCTACCCAATTCTCTAGAAATATTCTTACTGGAATATAAGATCTTTGTCAGCGTAGTATACCGTAGTATTATGTATAGCGATCCAGTATTGAGATGTCACGTGCAAGGCCTGGGGCTGGAATAGTGTCTGCCCCGTACGAAGCACATATCGGATATCAAGCAACTAGTCTCTTTGAATCGGATAATCATGACCTTGTCATATTATCCCGATGGTTGCAACACTATAGAGAACCAGTTCTGAATCCCTGCGTGATCATCATCTCCATATGTCTGAAGTGATACTTCCATCTTGACATCACATCCAATGCACTACGATTCTCAATAAACCCAGAAGAGGCGTACACAGAACCTGTTAAAGCCCTGGACGACCAAAACCAAAGTTTACCGATTGTCGCAAGCATTAGCGATGCGAGTCTCAGGTTAAGACCAAATACATCTACCCTGACGTGGACTCCCATAGACACATATACATACTACCAATGGGATTCCACGGGGTCTATCCAGAGCGAAGCTGTTTTCCGTACCATCGGTAAAACACAACCTCCTACCGCACTTGCATAAGTATCCTATACTTAAATATATGAGAACTATGCCGTTATGCCCTCACAACGCGCACAAGTGCAATACTAGCCTATACCGCATTATCGATGTCCAATCTCGATAATACTACGACTAGGGATATTTAATGATTAAATCTTTATGGATTGATACTGTCTCATATCATCTCAATCCGATACTAATCATATGGACTTCTACCATTTATATTAAAGTAAATAAATTTACAAAACGGTAAAAGGCAATTTCATTAATACATAGTTAATTTTGTACCAAAAACACAATGTATTTTACAAACAGTGACGCTATGGGTCATAACTGTCCAACAACAGTGATCACCTAAAAGTAATTAGATCCAATGATTTTATTAATTGAAAATCTGCATACCATCGATCACAAGTTTGATATATGCTCCGCCAGAATTTATTTGAGAACAATGTTTGGCTGTGAATATCAGATCCATATAATTTTTAGTAATTGAAAAGCTCCATATCGATGATAGCTTGATCTATATCCGGCGGAATATTTATTGGAATATATTCCGGCAAAACTTAATTCAAAATCCCCATGATTTTGAATTGACAATCTGCTCACTTGCTGATAGCTTGATCTACGTCCGGCCATTTCAAATATATGTCCGACCGGACATAAATCAAATCCCATAAATGATGTAATCAAAACCGAGTGATTGGTCAACGAATCTGGGGATCTGTGTATATGCATTCAAATCCAATATATATCCGACTAGACATTTGGAGTGAGAAAATATGTGTCAGTCATAGGTGATGTCCGACCGAGACTTGACTATTTTTCGAAATTTTATGAAGTTCCATTCCCTTTCAGTATCTATCCTTGTAACTTTCCAAACCTTCATGTAGTGCCCCATAAGACACTCATCATCAAGCGATGCATAAAACTACAATGTCTACACATGGGAAAATAACTATCTGATTATCCCAGTCATCTGATTCGGTGATCCAGTAAATGGATGAACGTATAATTTCAGAAAGTGTTTCAAAAAAAATTTTCCCGAGTCTTTTTGCATAATCACTCTTAATATTTTATATAAATGAGTGATTAGGGCGAAATTCGAATGAATTAGAGATATATGATACCGATTATTTTATCTGATTCAAAATTATTTTTAAAAAATGATTTCGTCCGCCGAAGCACTTCCGCTTCATGTGTCTTAACAACTATGCCCTAATGGCAATCAATCAAATTAGTTTAACCGAACTTAAATTTTAGTTATGTGGTTAGGTTTTTCATTAAATATATATATATATATATATATATAATATATATATATATATATATATATATATATATATATAATTAAATCTTAATCATTAAAATGGAAGTTTGGGACATTTAAATATTAGATATAAACTCTCCAATGTAAATAGTTATATTTTGAAACCTCAAATAATACCATAATATTGCAATAAATAAATTTAAGACCATTACGATATTATATTTAGGCTTATAATTTAAAAATAAAAATAAATTGAGAGCCATGAGTGGATGTTTATCCCACTATGACCAAGATCAAACTTAAATTCAACTCAGTGCTATATCTAAATTCAATCGACACGATAAAGAATAATTCTGCAGATAAAATTGACCATCATGTCATGTTTTTTTAAGGGAAACTCTCTCTCCATCACCTCTAAATTTTTGAAAGTACATATAGTCAAACTGATCTCTAAACTCTTTAGAGAAAAGTTGTCACACAAAATAATTTTATTCTTATTCATGTTCTTGTTCTTTCTTTTCTTTCAACTCTTTGAGTGGAAATATAACTAGGGTTGCTAGGGTTTCACAAAATGAGAATAGGGTAAAAATGACAAAAAAAAATTCCTATTTATATCTAGGTTTAATTTTCTGTCAAAAACAAACCAAACCGTTTCTATTTTCCCCTAAGTTTCGACCACCCTATTATTTTTTTAACATAAACATTTTTTATAGATGTCATCATAATGACATTAAAGTGTTACTAAATAAAAAATATGTAACTACCATTTATGAAAAATTGAATTTTAAAATCCTTTATTCTAAAAATGACATATTAAATAATTTAATATTTACAGTAAATTAAATGATTATCTCATAATCATTATTTCATGAAAACCTTATATTAAATATAATATAAAGTTACAAGTGTGAAAAACATATTATTAATCTCATTAATAATAATATATATATGAGTATATAATCGGACTATCCAATTATATTTAATTTGCTATAGTATATCGAGATAGCACAGGGACCAAATGGACTTACAATTTCAAGTTTCAATAATCTCGGGATATTAATTAACTCTTTTTAAATATTTTGAATTATTAACTTCAGGTTATTCCACTAAAAGCCCGAATCGACAATCTAGTTGTTGTAGATAAATAATATAAGTCGAACATCATCGGTGTATATCGATATAGTCATTACATACGGATTGGAAATTCAAGTGTACCTCATAATTAGAGTCGGGCCATAATGTATGTTATACCCCTCTAATTATTTTTACCTTTAGTACCATTGATTTTCTAATGAACGATTTTTTCATAACCATTATGAATATTAATCTTTTTATTCGAAATAGAAATACTTGAGCGCTATAATCATTCAAGTTCTGAATCAATTATGTTGGAAGATACTCCTCTATTTTACTAGAAATTTGGATTGGACTTAAAATTTTAATTATAATGTAAATTAAAAATATATTTATTGATTTAAAATAAAATAATTTGTTAAAACTGAAGATAGTGTAGAGATGCTTTACTAATGGTGTAAATATAATATTCCTTCACAATATAAATTAAAGGCGAGATGATATAATTTTTTTTGCTATTAAATTTTTAACAAATTCTCTTACCATTAATGATAAAGAAATGAAGTGATAATAAATATACATTCGAGCTGTTAATATCGTCAGAAAACTAAAGCAGATATAGTTTGAGTAAAAAAAACTCTGGTTAAAATGGGATCAGACGAAGGTCCCACCAATAACTGACAAGGAGAGTTTATATCCCACTCTCCTATGCAGGAAATATCTGATTAAAAAAAATCTTCTACGCTCGGTTTTGGTAAACACTAAACTCCAACAATTTAACATATAGCCAAAAGGAGAACCCAAACAAAGAGCAGGGAATATGGCAATTGCTATGGTTATAAGTAATCATATTGTTTCTGGTTATTTTAATCCAAAACACTCCAATTTAAGGTAATTTTCATGCAAAAACTTGAAATTTACTTTTACAGAAACTGAAAATTGAAATATGGTTTATGGTTATTTAAGCTTGAAACTTGTGCTTAGCAGAGCAAGATGGGGAGACAGATGTAGTGTAATAAGATGTTGCAGTGAAAGGGCAGGAGAAAGAGCAAGAAAAGAGAAGAAAAATGATTATGAGTTGTTGGGAGTTTCAGCCGAAGCAAATGGGCAACAAATTGAAGAGGCTTACAGGAAGTTGCAGAAGAAGTATCACCCTGATATTGCTGGCCAACAGGTTATTCTCAATTTCCTCTTACTGTTCTACTTGCTTTGCCTGTTCTATAACAGTATATTATAGCTGAATTGCCTGCATGGATAGTAAAACGAGAGGTGGCTGTAGGAGTGTTGACACGGGAACTCGCTTATGGTCTTATAAAATTCAAGATAACTCCGTGAGTAAAACATATTCTTGACTTGTTAATGATACATGGTATCTGTGAATGTGTGTGGTGTCACATGATTCTGTTGGCCAGTTGTAGGAATATTCGAAACAGCAATCACTCTTCACTACGTCGTCATAGGATCATCTAATCACCATAATGCATGTGTTGTGAAATACATATAATCCAAAATCGTCACATGTATGTGACAATACAATGATATTATGTGACTGGATGATCATGTGGGAATGTGATGAAAATTACAAGAAATTTGTTTAAGGTTCTTAACCCACTACTCTGCCCAAGTAAAGCTACATCACTGTGAATATTGAATCAATAAGAAATTCTTTTTTCTTTATTTAGGGTCACCAACATACTCTAATGCCGAATGAAGCTTATAAAGTTCTGATGAGAGAGGATCTCAGAAGAGATTATGATGCTTCCATCGGTCAAATGAGATTTCATTTTGGAAAAAATGCCTCAGCTGGCTTTCGTTGCAGCTCATGGATTGGGCCACTGAGACCACAAGCGTTGTTCGTTGATGAAAATGCATGCGTAGGTCATGCTCTGTTCTCTCACCCTGTTTGTATTACAAATTTCGAATTAGGATCCACTACCAAGTTAAGTTTGTGTTGAATACTAAATCTTCATTTAAGAGATAAGTGAGACTCAAGTAAGTGTTGGACAATTATGACCCATAGCGTCACAATTTGTACAGATCATGATGTTGTTGTACAAATTAACTATGTGACAAAGGAAATTGCACTCTTATTATTTGTGATTAGATCACCTAGATGTATAAATGATGAGAGGTCCTTATGATTTGTTCCTGGATTGAGAATGATATGAGACAGTATCACTCCAAGAAGGATAAATTATTAAATATCTCTAGTCAGAGTATTATCGAGATTGGACATCGATAAATACGTAAAAGACTAGTATTGCACTTGTGCGCGTTGTGAGGGGATAACGACATAGTTCTCATATATTTGGGTATAGGATACTCATGCAAGTGTAATAGGAGGTTGTGTTTCACCGATGGTACGGGAAACAACTTCGCACTGGATAGACCCCCTCGGAATTCCATTGGTAGTATGACTATATGTCTATGGAAGTCCGAAATCAGGGTAGGTGTATTTGGTCTTAACCTGAGACTTGCACCGCTAATACTTGCGACAATCAATACACTTTGGTTGCGATCGTCCAGGGCTTTAACAGGTTCTGTGTACGCCTATGCTGGGTATATTGAGAATCGTAGTGTGTTGGGTGTGATGTCGAGACGGAAGTATCACTCCAGTCATAGTGGAGATGATGTCACGTAGGATACCGTACTGGTGCTCTTAAGTACTGCAGTCATCGGGATATTGTGACTAGGTCATGAATATCTGATATAGAGACTAGTTACCAGACATCCGACATGTGCTTCGTACGGGGAAGACACAGCTCCAGCCCCAGGCCTAGCACGTGACAGTCCGATACTGGATCGACATACGCAATACTACGTATACTACGCCTGATACAGATCCTTTATTCCTGTAAGGATATTTCTGGAGAATTGGGTAGGCATGGCGCTTTACTAGAGGCCAACCTTGTCTTGTAAATCGGTAAAACGTAGTACGAGGTACTTATGTGTTCGGATAGTCCGACGAACGGCTTTACTGCCAATATATCCGGGGATCTCATAGGTCGCTTCCCAAAGATTCACTGATGATGTATGACTCGCACTTTAATTAATCTGGGATTAATTAGAAGAGAGAGAAAATTAATCTGTGATTAATTGCGGAGATATTTTATCTAAGATAAAATATCAATTAAAGAGAGATAACGATTAATTTGGAATTAATCGGTAAATTAATATATTCGATATATTAAACGAAATTAGATTTCGACGCGGAATTAAAATTAGATTTTAATTCGGGCGAACGAATTAATTTAGAATTAATTCGTTAGCGACGTGAATAGTGATTTCGCTAGGCATAATCATTTAATTACGTCGCGGCGGAAAATTCGTTAATTTGAAATTAACGAACCCGAGCCCGAGATTGTTTGCGAGCGTATTCGTATTTCGAATTCGAGTGCGGCACACAAGTCAAATCAAGCGTCAAATCATTAGTTGCATCAAGTGTCAAATCGTTAGTCACTTTGAGTGATATGACATCTTGACACTTGATGGATTGAATGAAGTGAATAGTGATGGATGTTGATGTTAGAGTGTGGAACACTCAAGGTTGTTGGATTTAATTTATTTGACTTTTTGAAAGTCAAATATTTGGTAAATCATTTGTTTTATTTTTGGAAAATATATAAGAAAATGATATACACTTTTTCAACAACCAATTACACATCTCTCTCTTCCCTTTTTCTCTCCCTCTCTCACGCCCTTGGGGCAATTTCTTCACTCGTTTCTGTCCAGAAACCGTGAGCTATGTGAAGCCAAAAGTGCTTGATTTTATGGTAAAATCAAGAGAGCTAGCACTCTAAGAGACATGCGAAGGTGATAGGGAAGTCTACTCATGAGCCGGGAACCGTTTGATGAAAGCTTGGAGCTTGGAACTTGGCTCAAAACTGAAAAATGAAGGACACCAAGGCAGTGGACTGCCGTGAACTGCAGTGGGCAGAAAATGATTTTTTGTTCGTCAAAGCGCCGCTCAGCCGATCGATGTAAGTATTCCGTAACTTCTCGATTGTTATTCACACATGATTTCATGCTTATTATTGATCTTGGGACCTTAATAGAAACCAACAATAGTATCAGAGCAAGGTTTGAGCATGAAAAGTTTAGGGCTTAAAATTTGGGTAAAATTTTAATTTAAGATTGATTGGATCAATTTGATGAAATGTGTTTGGAATAAATTTCCCCAAATATTTGGGCTTGGCCGAATATAATGCCCTATTTAGTCTTGGTGTTTTTTTTTTGATTTTTTGATTCATTGGATGAGTTAGAATCATTTGGGAATGTGATTTAATGTCGATTGTGGAATTAATTGGATTGAATTCGAATCGGACACAAATCCCCTCCCTTGGCCGAGACTTTAAAGCATGATTGAGTTTGATTTTAATCAAAATGTGTTGGACATGTGATGATGAATATAAGCATGATTAATTAGGAAAATCGACGTTTTAGAAACATTGATTTAAGTAGTTAATCATGTTATACACTTTAGGATTAATTAGATTATGAAATTGGAATTTTATGTTTAATTAAATTGGGCCAATTTTATAAAATTGGGCTTAAGTGTTGTAATTGGACTTTTTGGGTTTTGTTGTACAAAGTTAGGTTTATGCCAAATGGATTGGATCCAATTGGGCTCAAAACCACTTCTGTTAAGCCTAAATGCGACTAATGAACCCTTAAAAGTTTAATTGGGCCTAATGGGCCAATATTGATTTCTGGGCTTATGGGGTAATTCCCGGATTGGATTTTGGTTATTCGGTTTGACCCGAGTTGACCAAAAGTCCACGCCTTAAAAAATTAATTAAAAGCCCATTGGACTTTAATTGACATTGGACGTTAATCGGGCTTTGAGACCCGTAACGATTAAATTTGGAATTTAAGTCGTAAAAGGTTTATTAATAAAGTGTAATATTTAATTTGGAATTAAATAGCGAATTAGAATTGAATGCATATTAATTGGATTTAATGATGTAGTTTAATTTAATTCGAGAATTCGTCCTTTGAGTACTTATTCGCATAACGAGTTTGACTCGGGCAAAATCAAATTGTTGTTTGAACATTGGATGGTCACTAATTATCAGATTAATTAATTTGATTAGATTGATTGATAACATGCTTGTGTGAATACATGGTTGCGATGCATGAATAATGTATATCGGATGGATATTAGATGGGTGGGGCAATTTTAGAAATTGTTGTAATAAATTTAGAATTTATTAATTGGACCTGCTTGTCCAGCCTTATTACCTCCTTACTCTTTATATTCTCTTCTCACCTATTCCCCTCAATGCAAATGAGGTTTCTTTAGAAGTGTAGTGTAACAGGTAGAAGTAAATACATCTGCTAGCGGGAGAGAGAAAGTGAGAGATTTGATCTAGGATCAATGTGTAAAATATCCATCCGCATATCATTATTATTTTATTCATATGCGCTTTATTATGTGTTTAGAATGCATGTTTAAGGGTGTATGATGATGAGACCTTAACAAAGATAATAAATTGGTTGCCAATTTGCACTCGAAACACCCTCGTAAAATATTAAGCGTTTTTTCTTCCATTGAGTGATTCTCACTCAAGATCCGAGACTGGCATTGGTTTGTTGCCAAAGTCAAGGCCTTTGTCCGTCGAGGATGTGTTTGAATCACGAAGGTTTTATTCCATATTGGTGTCTTGTCCAAGTTGTGATTTGTTGGCCAAAGTCAAGACCACTTCTTGTCTAAAGACATTGATTATGAAGCTTTCCATGGTCAATGGGTCGCGCTTAACTGGGATCACTAAGTTTGTTGTGCCAAAGCCAAGGCTTAGTTGATTCAGAGGAAAATGGTTAGGTAATACATTGGCTGTATTGGCATATATAAGATATATATTTCGGACTTGGATGTCCCCCTACCGGATCTAGGAATTGGATTGGATCTAATTGATCTTAGAGATCTACCTAGTTAATTATCATACAATTTGTTGGCCAAAGTCAAGATTGTGTGATATTTAACGGGATCCTAGCCCACTAGGAAACACGGTTTCCAGAGTACTCGACAGAGGATTAGAGGCTCTCCGAAAAATAGTGGGAGGCAAGAATTGAATTTGTAATATTCGTTTAATTACTTGCCATGCAGGCTCAATCACAAATATCATTCGTCATATAAATTAAATGTTAGTTGGACTAATATTTAAATTGTTGTTTTGATTAAATAATTGAACTATATTCAAACTATTCATTTATAGTTGATTTTATAATTGGATTATAGTAATCAATATAATTGATTTAATTAAATTATAGTTGATTAAATAGTTGGACTATTGTAATCATTATAATAAATAGTACCTAAATCGTTGATTAAATAGTTGGACTATTAGAATCAAGATGTAATTGAAAGATTGACATTTAATACACAATCCTAAGTAAAATGTATTTAAATGGTTTAAATTTTCAAATTGGGAATAAAATTTCAGGATGGTCCTTATTGTGCTTAATCCATTAAGCTTGTCGCAGTAGACTCCTTAATTGCTGAATCAGAACTAAGGATTAGATCTTTAAAGTATGATGAAGAAATTGAAGGATCTTCATAAATCTATACTTAGATTTTAGAAGTACTAAAATTGCAATAATAACTCTTGGAGAGTTAATGACTATTCTCAATGAGATAAAGTCAAAGTTTGTAATTAGGCAAGTAGCGCAATGAGCACTTTACTTCGATATTCTACATGGCCAAGGCTTGGCCAAAGGGTATTGGAATGTTGAAAAGGGCAAAGGCAAAATCATTATAATCTTATGGGAAGATAAAGGACATATCCCAAAATATCTGCTTAAATTGTGGCAAACGGAATCGCGGAAGCGTGACTGCCGTATTGACAAAGCAGACATGAAGGAATTGAAGACGAGCAAGGCTCTGACTTCAAATATATTTGTCAAAATTATGTTCACTACTAGTATTGAAATTGGATTTTAGATACTTAATGTGATCTTAATATATATATATATAATATATATATATATATATATATATATATAATATATATATATATATATATATATATATATATATTATATATATATATATGATGTTCAGAATCTATTTTGAACAGGATACTGACTTCAATTGAGATTAATCTGCGATTTGGAAGCGGGAAGAAAATCGTTGTTTTAACCGTAGATACCTATGTTTAGGAACTACCTTCGGGTGTGTACCTAAATTTGGAAACTGTTATAATGTAACTAGTTTGACTAGAAACATTATCTCTATATCAGTGTTTAACCCTCTGCGGGTGAACCTTTATATTCTAGAACACTAAAGTGTTTTATTATATAAAGATGATATTGAGATATACACATTAGATGTGAATAACATTATTTATATTTTGAATATAAATAAATCTCAAACATATAACATGACAAACAAATAGCTCAAACTGATTTGATCAGAAGAAACTAATTGTGGCATTGTTGTCTGGGACACAATCAAACAAGACTCGTATATCCGCACCTTTGAATTTGAAGAGTGAGTACTATGACTAATTTGATTCCATTCAAATAAAGTCTACGAATCTAGTATATTGGACAAAGTACCTATAACACTATTTACTTGGTAAAAGTGTAAATGCCACAGATCTGTTAGCCCTAGTTCATTATGAATCAAGTGGGCTAGCTAGGCTAGAGGTGGATGTGAATATTTCGTGACCTTAACGGATGTGGCATCGCGTTATGGTTAAGTGTTTCTTTTGGAACACGAATCAGAAACTTTTACAGTTTCGACACGAAATAGACAAACAAATCGGCTAAAGTATTAAAGCAGTCACGGTAAGACCGTAATAGAAAATACTTAAGCAATAAGTTTCTAGTATACTTGAAAGAGTAGAGTATTCTTTCAAAAGATGACTCCTCCTGGAACACGTCATTTTGACGGTGTGTCCGAACTGAGTAACCGAATTTTGTTAGACATGATAAGGTTAATCATGAGTCGCTCTGAGCTACATTTTTCTTCAACGGATAAGCATAAATAGTGCAGAACTTATTTATAATAAGGTTCCATAATAATCTGTTTGACAGATTTCATATTAAATATGAACATGAAAGAAACTGGGTTTCACATTCCTGAAAATTTAGGTATGCTGGGCATATGTTTGGATGATACCAAACTAAAACCCAATTTGGATAAGTGCCAATTGTAGGTTATCCTAGGGATACCATAAGTATAGTACTTATACATCTCACCAGAGAACAATTAGATTGTTGCTCGCCATGTGGTTTTCCTAAGAGGAATACCGATATGCATTGGTAAGTGGGAGGATAGTAAAACTCGATGAAAATCAGTGTAATAATATTCAATGCACTGATCCCTAACGAAACACAAATAGTTCATCAATGATGAAACTATTCCATAATCTTCGAATACACAAGAACCGCGTAGATCGGAGAGAGTCAGAAGACAACCTAGGGTATTGGTTTCTGATATCACCTCATAAAGATGTCTATCTTATTGAGGAATACCAACTGACTACGTATGAGGAAGTGATACAAGGTATCGACTCCCTATCATAGCAAAATGCTATAGAATCCGAAATGGATTCCATGTATATCAATTGTGTTTAGAATACTAGTTGATGTACCGCAAGGCATTGTGCCTATTGGTACTTATAAGTCTTCAAGGAAGACATACATGGATGATAACATACCAACGTACAAAGCTAGGCTTGTAGCGGAAATGTATCGTTATCAATATTGTGTTGATTACGATTCAACCTTTTAACTGTTGCCATGGAAAATACATTTGGATAATGCTTGCTAAAAATGCATGTTTCATTTATGAAATATGGCAGCTGAACGGGAAAATCGCTTCCCTGAAAATGAAACCTTTTGGAGGATGTTTATAACATTCTGTCGGTTTTGTCGTACCAAAACTAGCAAACAAGGTTTGCAAGTTATTCGATCCATGTTTGGATTGAAGCAAGAATAAATTCTTGGAATTATAGCTTTGATGTAATCATAATGGTGTATGATTTGATTCAAAATGAATATGATTCTTGTGTATATAAGGAGGTTAGTGGGAGCGCACTGACAATAATTCCTATAAATAATGATAATACATCATTTCTCGGAAATGATATTCCCATAATAATAATCGGTGAAAGCTAGGCTTTCGAGAAAACTCTCCGAGAAACTCGTACATTGAAAAATGTACATGACCTGGTGTCTCATACGCTTTGAGCATATGGATTCACAATCGGGCCAATCCAAGTGATAGTCACTGGATTAATGTTAAGAACATCTGTTAGTATCATAGAGATCTAAGGATGCTGTCTTAATCTGTGGAGAATGAGAACTTGGAGTGACTGGGATCACTACTGCAAGTTTCCTAAACCGATAAAATGACTATAAGTCGCAAACGGTACTATACAGTTTGAATAACGGAACAGTGAGCTGGAAATCTTCCAAGTAAGATACTGTTATCGAATAAACAACAAGTGCAGGTTATTGCTACAGCTGAGGCAGCATAGAAGCAATCTGGGTCAATAAAAAATCTAATTGGATTAGATATAGTTCTGTTAGCAGCTGAGCTAGGCGTCAGCACAGGCTAAAAAATTAATGGTCTCATCAATGATCCAGATACATACTTCGATATTCATCTGATTTGTTTGGATCATACATCGTGGCGATGTGATGATCGAATAAATCACATCAGATGATAATCATGCAGATCCGCTGATGAAAACGTTTCCTCAGTAATTTGAGCCAACCATACATAGTTCGGGTGTTAGACACTCGAGTGACTGGCTATAGGCCAAGTGGGATATTGTTGGACAATTATGACCCATAGCGTCACAATTTGTACAGATCATGGTGTTGTTGTACAAATTAACTATGTGACAAAGGAAATTGCACTCTAATCATTTGTGATTAGATCACCTATATGTATAAATGATGAGAGGTCATTATAATTTGTTCCTGGATTGAGAATGATATGAGACAGTATCACTCCACGAATGATAAATCATTAAATATCCCTAGTCAGAGTATTATCGAGATTGGACATTGATAAATACGTAAAAGACTAGTATTGCACTTGTGCGCGTTGTGAGGGCATAACGACATAGTTCTCATATATTTGGGTATATGATACTCATGTAAGTATTGTGTTTCACCGATGGTACGGGAAACAGCTTCGCTCTGGATAGACCCCCTCGGAATTCCATTGGTAGTATGACTATGTGTCTATGGAAGTCCGAAATTAGGGTAGGTGTATTTGGTCTTAACCTGAGACTTGCACCGCTAATACTTGCGACAATCCATACACTTTGGTTGAGGTCGTCCATGGCTTTTTCAGGTTCTGTGTACGCCTATGCTGGGTATATTGAGATGTTGGACAATTATGACCCAGAGCGTCACTATTTGTACAGATCATGGTGTTGTTGTACAAATTAACTATGTGACAAAGGAGATTGCTCTCTTATCATTTGTGATTAGATCACCTAGATGTATAAATGATGAGAGGTCCCTATGATTTATTCCTGGACAGAGAATGATATGAGACAGTATCAGTCCACGAAGGATAAATCATTAAATATCCCTAGTCAGAGTATTATCGAGATTGGGCATCGATAAATACGTAAAAGACTAGTATTGCACTTGTGCGCGTTGTGAGGGCACAATGGCATGGTTCTCATATATTTGGGTATTGGATACTCATGCAAGTGTAATAGGAGGTTGTGTTTCACCGATGGTATGGGAAACAGCTTCGCTCTGGATAGACCCCCCACGTAATTCCATTGGTAGTATGCCTATGTGTCTATGGAAGTCCAAAATCAGGGTAGGTGTATTTAGTCTTAACCTGAGACTTGCACCGCTAATACTTACGACAATCAATATAGAGACTAGTTACCAAACATCCGACATGTGCTTCGTACGGGGCAGACACAATTCCAGCCCTAGGCCTAGCACGTGATCATCCGATACTGGACAGAAATACGCAATACTACGTATACTACGCCTGATACAAATCCTTTATTCCTGTAAGGATATTTCCGGAGAATTAGGTAGGCATGGCGCTTTGCTAGAGGCCAACCTTGTCTTGTAAATCGATAAAACGTAGTACAAGGTACTAATGTATTCGGATAGTCCGACGACCGAATTTACTGCCAACATATCCGAGGATCTCATGGGTCGCTCCCAAAGATTCAACGATGACGTATGACTCGCACTTTAATTAATCTGGGATTAATTAGAAGAGAGAGAAAATTAATCTATGATTAATTTCGCAGATATTTTATTTAGGATAAAATATCAATAAAAGAGAGATAACGATTAATTTGGAATTAATCGGTAAATTAAAATATTTGATATATTAAACGAAATTGGATTTCGACGCGGAATTAAAATTAGATTTTAATTCGGGCGAACGAGTTAATTTAGAATTAATTCGGGCGAACAAGTTAATTTAGAATTAATTCGTAAGCGACGTGAATAGTAATTATGATTGGCATGATTATTTAATTAAATTAGATTTAATTACGACGCAACGGAAAAATCGTTAATTTGGAATTAGTGAACCCGAGCCCGAGATTATTTGCGAGCTCATTCGCATTTCGAATTCAAGTGCGGCATGCAAGTCAAATCAAGCGTCAAATCATTAGTCGCATCGAGCGTCAAATCGCTAGTCACTTCAAGCGTCAAATCACTTGTCACTTTGAGTGATGTGACTTGACAACTTGAGTGATGTGACTTGACACTTGATGGATGTGACTTGATGTGAGATGATGTGGTTGGTGTGGCTTTTATTGTTTGACTTTAAAAGCCAAATTCAAATGAAATGCATTTGAAATTTACAAATGTGTATAAGATACACAAAATTTGGAAACACTTAACACATCTCTCTTTCCTCCCAACTCTCTCCTCTCTTTTTCTTCCTCCACACACACGCCCAAGGGACTGTGAAACTGCCTAAAACCGTGAGCAGCAAAGGAGTTAAGGAGATGATTTTGTTGCAAAATCGGAGGTGCTAGCACACTAAGAAGACATACGAAGGTGATAGGGAAGCCCACCAATGAGCCGGGAATCATTTGACGAAGCTTAGAGCTTGATGAAGATGATCCAAAACTGAAAACATGGAACAGTGGACTGCTGCAGTGCCGTGAGCTTCATGGAGCAGAAAGTTGATTTTTTTTTCGTCAAAGCGTCGCTTAACCGATCGATGTGAGTATTCCGTAAATTCTCGATTGTTATTCACACATGATTTCATGCTTATAATTGATCTTGGGACCTTAATAGAAACCAAAAATGGCATCTAGAGCAAGGTTTGAGCATGAAAATGTTTAGGGCTTAAAATTGGGCAAACTTGATTTTGAGCATGATTAATGAAATTGGATGATTTAGAATGCTTAAAGTATGTTTAATTGATGATTGATTGGATCAATTTGTTGAAATTATGTTTGGAACAAATTTCCCCAATATTTTGGTCATGGCCGAATGTGGTGCCCTAAATGATGTTTTGGATTTTTTGATTTTTGATCATTGGATGTGTTGGAAATCATTCGGGAATGTGATTTAATGTCGATTGAGTAATTAATTGGATTGAATTTGAATCGGACACAAATCCCCTCCCTTGGCCGAGACATATGAAGCATGTAATTGGGTTTGATTTTAATCAAAATGTGTTGGACATGTGATGATGATGATAAGCATGATTAATTAGGCTAATCGATGTTTTAGAAACATTGATTTAAGTAGTTAATTATGTTACACACTTTAGTGTAATTAAATTTGAAAAATTAGATTTTTGGAATTTAATTATTGGGCCTTAAAATTTGATTTGGGCTTTTAAAGTAATTATTGGGTTTATTGGGCTTAGTTGTACCAAGTTAGGTTTAGGCCAAATGGATTGGATCCAATTGGACCCAAAACCACTTCCATTAAGCCCAAATGCAACTTAATGGACCTTTAAAGTTTAATTGGGCCTAATGGGCCAAAATTGATTTATGGGCTTATGGGGTAATTCCCGGATTGGATTTTGGTTATTCGGTTTGACCCGAGTTGACCAAAAGTCCACGCCTTAAGAAATTAATTAAAAGCCATTGGACTTTAATTGAATTGACGTTGGACGTTTATCGGGCTTTGAGACCCGTAACGATTAAATTTGAAATTTAAGTCATAAAAGGTTTATTAATAAAGTGTAATATTTAATTTGGAATTAAATAGTGAATTAGAATTGAATGCATATTAAATTAGATTTAATGATATAGTTTAATTTAATTCGAGAGTTCGTACTTTGAGTACTTATTCGCAAAACGAGTTGACTCGAGCAAAATCAAATCGTTGTTTGAACATTGGATGGTCACTAATTATGATATTAATTAATTTGATTAGATTGATTGATAACATGCTTGTGTGAATACAAGGTTCCGATGCATGAATAATGTATATCGGATGGATATTAGATGGGTGGGACAATTTTAGAACTTATTGTAATAAATTTGATTTATTAAATTGGACCTGCGTGTCCAGCCTTACCACCTCATTATTCTTTGTATTCTGTTCTCACATATTCCCCTCAATGTAAATGAGGTTTCTTTAGAAGTGTAGTGTAACGAGTAGAAGTAATACATGTGCTAGCGGAAGAGAGAAAGTGAGTGATTTGATCTAGGATCTGCATATCATTATTATTTTATCATATGCGCTTTATTATGTATTTAGAATGCATGTTTAAGGGTGTATGATGATGAGACCTTAACAAAGATAAAAAAATTGGTTGTCAATTTACACTCGAAAAACCCTAGCAAAATATTAAGCGTCTTTCCTTTCATTGAGTGATTCTCACTCAAGATCCGAGACTGGCATTGGCTTGTTGGCCAAAGTCAAGGCCTTTGAATCACGAAGGCTTTGTTCCATATCGGTGTCTTGTCCAAGTTGTGGTTTGTTGGCCAAAGTCAAGACCACTTCTTGTCCATCGACATTGATTACGAAGCTTTCCATGGTCAATGGGTCGCGCTTAACTGGGATCACTAAGTTTGTTGTGCCAAAGCCAAGACTTAGTTGATTCAGAGGAAAAAGGTTAGGTAATACATTGGATTTATTGGCATATATAAGATATATATTTCGGACTTGGATGTCCCCCTACCGGATCTAGGAATTGGATCGGATCCAATTGATCTTAGAGATCTACCTAGTTAATTATCATACAATTTGTTGGCCAAAGTCAAGATTGTGTGATATTTAACGGGATCCTAGCCTACTATGAAACACGGTTTCCCGAGTACTCGACATAGGGTAGAGGCTCGCCGAAAAATAGTGGGAGACAAGAATTGAATTTGCAATATTCGTTTAATCACTTTCCATATGCGCTCAAACAAATATCATTCGTCGTTATAAATTAAATGTTAGTTGGACTAATATTTAATAGTTGTTTTAATTAACAGTTGGACTGTATTCAAACCATTCATTTATAGTTGATTTTATAATTGGATTATAATAATCAATATAATTGATTTTAATCTATTAAATTATAGTTGATTAAATAGTTGGACTATTGTAATCATTATAATAAATAGTATCAAAATCGTTGATTAAATAGTTGGACTATTAGAATCAAGATATAAATTTGAAAGATTAACATTTAATACATAATCATAGGGAAAATATATTTAAATGGTATAATTTTCAAATTGGGAATAATATTTCAGGATGGTCCTGGAAAAATAGATAAGTTACTTTATTTGATAAAATAAGTTATTATGCCTAAGCTCGGAGTTAAACAAATAGTCGAGCATAATCTTTGGAAGATTTATGTAATGATAACTTATGTGCTTAATCCATTAAGCTTGTCGCAGTAGACCCCTTAATTTCCTAATCAAAACTAAGGATTAGATCCTTAAAGTATGATAATGAAATTGAAGGATCTTCATAAATCTATGTTTAGATTTTAGAAGTACCAAATTGCAATAGTGAACTCTTGGAGGGTTAATGACTAGTCTCAAGGAGATAAAGTAAAACTTTGCAATTAGGCAAGTAGCGCAAGGCGCACCTTACTTCAATATTCTAGAAGGCCAAGGCTAGGCCTGTAACATCCCAGATTTTCGAGGTTGTTCTAGAAGATTCCTGGGCGGATATTTTTAGTCTCGGAGCATGATGATGAGGAAGAATAAGAGCTTAAGTGATTTCATATGGGTTGGGATATTAGATTACGAATTTTTGTCGCGTCGGAAAACGCGGAGGATCAAGAGTCAGTTACGCGATTTTCACAAAACGCGTAAAGTTTACTCTTTTGACCACAAAATTAGCAAACGAACTCCGATCAAGTTGGTTCTTGAACCACTGGACTCGTTTTTCTAAGACGGTCAACTTTCGTGTTGAACACATTTCGAGAATCGTATCACAAGAGATTCGAAAGTGGTGATTTTCGAAAATACCCTTCCTAGTGGGGGCATTTTGGTCAATTCTGAAAATTAGATATTTTGTTTTATTATTAAATTATTATTATAATCAGTAAATTCAGAATTTAAAAAAAATTTTCAAAAACGCAAAACAGAGAGGGGGACACACGGAGAGAGAAATGAGGGGGTTTGGTGCGCCGGCGGCCAGCCAGCCACTACCGGCCGGCGCACTGGCGCGGTTTGGTTCGTCCGGCCACCGCGCATCCGGCGGTGGCCGGCGATGGGCCAGGAGCGGCCGGAAATGGCGAGAAAGAAGAGAGAAAAATGCGCGGCATGAGTTTCATATATCCGGCTCGTCGGTCCGTTTCACTGCCCGAGCCACCTATTAAATCGAAGCCCTCGGTGAGTACTACAAGTGTGCGGAGATGATTTCGCCGATCAGCGGCCGGAATCACGCAAAACGAGGAAGAAAGCGGCAGATGAATAGTAACTCGACGTGAACAGTAACTCCGATTGAAATTCCGATCGCACCAGTGAGTTCGTATGGCCGATGAGAATCCGAATATGGCCTCGGAATTTCAGTAAGACTCTCCGTTTAGATTTTGTTATTTTCAAGTATATCGATTTATATTCGGATGTTTCCGGTAGTATCGTAATGTAACGAATTAGCATGAAGTGAATTGAATATGATATAATGTGTTAAAACGATAAATGTGGCAGAATCCGAGGAGTAACGGATTAGATTTGATCGATCTGGTTGAATTAGCGAGTTTCCGGTAAAATGGAGTTTCTCGCGCGACCAAGCGTAGATAACCGTAATCATGAAAATAGTATATTTATGATATTGTGAGGGTAATTTGGTAATTTCGGAGTAGTTCAGAGGGTTCGAGACTCTTCCGTAGTGTTTACGGAAATTTTTCCACAAGATTTGCCGCAAACGCGTAAAACGAGGTTCTAGGCTACCCAGCTGGTTGGAATAGTATAGAAAGATATTTATTCGAGTAATGAAGTTTGTACCGTAGTATCGGTAATGATTCAGGTGTTCCGGGGAAGCCCGTAGTTATCATAGATAAGTTGAAAGTTTCGCAAATAGCGATTCTGATCATGTTTGTTATTTTGCTGTTGTGACAGATCGGACCAGGATCATGAGTGTCCACCTAACCAGGTAAGTAACTCATGCTACGACTACTTAAGAGATTTCACATCGTTCGTAATTAGTTATATAACAAAATTGTATATTGTTAAATGCATGGAATCTAGATATATATAAAGAAACTTTATGGGTATATGTGTAAATATGAAACCGGATATATATTTACATATGCTTATGTAAGTAGTAAAAGATTAGTAAACTTGAGTTTGAAAAGGATAAGAATGACAAGTTTATGCACACTCAGAAAGTGTAAGGAAATATTTATAAATATTATATTTTATTATGAGACTTGGGTTTGGGGGTTGTAGAAAACTACACCCTAGGGAATGGGACTAGTGATATAAATGGAAGTTTGTAACTTATGAGATATATAAGAATATTGGTATGCATGAGTAAATATGAACTAGGAAGCATATAAGACTGGTGTAACTGCAAAAGTCCAAGTTCATGCGAGAGTGAGTATATATGTATACATACATATATGTTTAGCACCATGGGTACAGATAAATGTATATAAGATGATAGAGAGCATAAATGAGAATATATGTAAGGTTATGATATGAAATTCTTGAGCACAAGTCGATAGTTAGGAAATGGTAAGTAAGTTTAAGAACTAAGAATTTGAAACCCGTATATGTTTGAGTCTGATATTGTAAAGGAATTTTGATATCGTATGTGTAAGTATAGCTATGGAGTTAGTAGATAGGTATGAGAAATATTTGTATATACATTCTTGTGGTTATGAATTTGTATAACATTGATGCATATGAGAAAGTAAGAAAGTAATAGTGTAAGTAACAATGTTTATGGGAAAACATGTTACAATTATATGTATACTAGTTTGAAATACATGCATTTCACGAATGAAATATTTCAAAATGTGATAGTGAAAGATAAGCATATAGTAAGACATGGTTAAGGTAGAAAGAATTATGTGAAAGCTTACGGTCATGAGAAATATGTATGTTTGAACATGAAATAGTAAACGTAGGATGAGAATGTAGTACATGGGCATGCATACACGAGCATAGACATGGAAAATATATGTGTGTATATGAGCATAATTGTGTGAATGCATATATATTTGGGTGCATTAGCATAAACAAAATGTTTTCATGAACTGATAAGATTTTCAGAAACTCTTAGAAATGATTTCCAGAGTGAAGTTGAAATTAAGAAAGGTTTTGAAAAATTCAGAGTGTTCTAAAGAAAAACTTCAGTTGTTTTTTAAGAGAAATTATTTCAGAAAAAGTTCCTTCAGTTTTGAGATTTAAGCATGAGTTTTATATTTTCGGGGCATGAGGTCAAAACCTCACCCCAGTACGTAACTGGAGACACTGATGGAATTGAGGATATCAGATAGATTCGAACCCATCCCAGTTGTACATTGTTGGAATTGACGGATTTATACACATGTGCACATGTGGAGGACTAGGGGGACGCTCCTAGATCTTCAGCTCCCAGATGGTACATTCCTGGGTGGAGATGCGCCTACGGGCGGAGATGCGCCTACGGGCAGAGATGCGCCTACGGGCAGAGATGCGCCTTCGGGCGGAGATTTGGTTTTCAGAAAAAGGATTTCAGATTTCAGTTTTCAGTTTGTTTTCAGAAAAAGGACTTCAGATTTCCGTTTTCAGAAAAGAACTTAGAAAAACGGTTTTAGAAAAAATACAAGAAAAAGAAAGATTTTCAGAAACAGTTTTTAGATTTCAGATTTCCAGTAAACAGCTTTCAGTAACAAGATTTTAGAAATAGTTTCCAGATATCAGAGATTCAAAACATGATTTTAGAAAGATAAGTTTTTTAAGAGGTTTTCAAACTGAGTTTCAGAAATAATTTCAGAAAGGCAGTTTCTCAGAAAAAGTCTTTTCTAAAAGCATAACAAGTTAGAGCAGAGTAGGATTTACCATCATGTATATATATCATGGATTCTGGTGATTCTTATGAGACACATATAGTAGTTGACAAAGCATCATAGCATGAGTACATTTAATTCATACTGTTAACACTGATACATGATCTCATTATTATGCTTATGTGTATATGTGGATGATTTGGTGTGTAGCATGTTCATATCGAAGTAACATGTGTAGAATACAAGTACATAGTAGCATGGTCAGTGACAAAGGATTTGAACTTTGTAGTTCAAGATAAATGAATATAACGCTTCTTAAGAATATATGTTGGTACATATATATGCATAAGAGATTTATGACTTATAATGAATATATGTTATATCTTATGAGCACGATATACATGTGTTATAGAAATATGACTTATCAGGTACGTATGAGGTTTGGTTTCGTATATGTACTATAGAGCATTATGAATTCAAGTAAGTGTGTAAGATTAACAATATAAATGTGATGATACTTCAAACATCTGAACGATAAAGGAGTTAAGCAGAATTTAAATAGTATGCTTTGATTAATATGTTAACTATGTAATCTTATATGAGAGTTGTATACAGTTTGAGAGTGAATGAGTGATATGTAATTGCTTGATTACAGTAAAAGATAGGTTAAGAAACTTAATAGAACGAAAATATAAGCTATTGTGTGTTTATGATGTAGTTATGAGTATGATTACTTACTGAGTCTTATGACTCACTATACTACAGTGTTTGAGTTTTTCAGGTTGGTGACCTAAACGGACGACCATGGATGTCAGAGTTGCGGAGCAGTCGGATAGCAGCGTTGCAGTCAGCTAGTCACCAAGTCTTGGGGAAGTTGAGTCTTGTGTATTTGAGCATTGTTGAGACGTGCTGAGCACGGATGCTTATGTTGTAAAGTTTTTATCTATATATTCTTTCGAGCATGGAGCCCTGGTTGTATTATGTCTTTTTGTCTGCATCATATATTTATTGGGCCCTTGGATTTCATTGATGTTGTGATTCCGGCCTGAGGCCGAGATTGTATGTTTATATTGTATATGGATGCTGGCCCTAGGCCAGGTTGCATGATGATACGAATACATCATGCCGAAATTTCGTTAGAATCAGAGGCTCATGGAGATGGGTTTAGCCTGTCTCCTGCCGGTAACATTGCTGCTAAGGCGGGATGTTACAAGGCCAAAGACTTCTGAAGTGTCGAAAATGGCAAAGGCAAAATCATTATAATCTTCTGGGAAGATAAAAGACATATCCCAAAAATGTCTGCTTAAATTGTGGCAAACGGGATCGCAATAGCGTGGCTACCGTTTGGACAAACCAGACATGAAGGAATTGAAGACGAGCAAGGCTCCGACTTCAAATATATTTATCAAAATTATGTTCACTACTAGTATTAAAATTAGATTTTAAATACTTAGTGTGGTACATAAATATGTACTGATCTGCAGAATCTACTGTAAGCAGGATACTGACTTCAGTTGAGATTAATCTCTGAATTGAAAACGGGACAAAAGTCGCTGTTTTAACCACAGATACCTAAGTTTAGGAACTACCCTCGGGTATGTACCTAAATTGGGAACTGTTATAATGTAACTAGTCTGACTAGAAACATTATCTCTATATCAGTGTTTTACCCACTGCGGGTGAACCTTTATATTCTAGAACACTAAAGTGTTTCATTATATAAATAGGATATTGAGATAAACACATTAGATGTGAATAACAGAATTTATATTTAGAATATAAATAAAATCTCAAACAATTAAAATGACAAACAAATAGCTCAAACTGATTTGATCAGAAGAAACTAATTGTGGCATTGTTGTCTGGGACACAACTAAAACAGAATCGTATACACGCACTTTTGAAGAATAGGTATTATGACTAATTTGATTTCATTCAAATAAAGTTTACGAATCTAGTTTATTGGGCAAAGTGCCTAAAACACCTTTACTTGATAAAAGTGTAAATGCCACAGATCTGTAAGCCCTAGTTCATAGTGAAGCATGTGGGCCCATGTCTAGCTAGGCTAGATGTAGATATGAATATTTCGTGACCTATACGGATGTGGCATCGTGTTATGGTCATGTGTTTCTTTTGAAGAACACAAATCGAAAACTTTTGAAGTTTCGACACGAAATAGACGAACAGATCGGCTGAAGTATCAAACCGTCACGGTAAGACCGTAATGAAAATACTTAAGCAATAAGTTTCTTATATACTTGAAAGACTGTAGCATTCTTTCAAATGAGGACTCCTCCCGGAACACGTCAATTTGACGGTGTGTCCGAAAGGATAAAGCGAATTTTGTTAGACATGATAAGGTTAATCATGAGTCGCTCTGAGCTACCTTTTCCTTCAACGGATAAGCAAAAACAGTGCAGAACTTATTTTGAATAAGGTTCCATAATAATCTGTTTTGACAGATTTCATATCAGATATGAACGGGAAGGAAACTGTGTTTCACATTCCTGTATATTTAGGTATGATAGGCATACGTTTGGATAATACCAAACTAAAACCCAAATTGGATAAGTGCCAATTGTAGGTTATCCTAGGGATACCATAAGTATTTTACTTATAATTCTCACCATAGAACAATTAGATTGTTGCTCGCCATGCGGTTTTCCTAAGAGGAATACCGATATACAGTGGTAAGTGGGAGGATAGTAAAACTCGATGAAAATCGGAACATAAATAGTTCATCAAGGATGAAACTATTACCAGTAATATTCAAATACACAAGAACCGCATAGATCGGAGAGAGTCAGAAAACAACCTAGGGTATGAGTTTCTGATCTCACCTAATAAGATGTCAATCTTATTGAGGAATACCAACTGACTACATATGAGGAAGTGATACATAGTATCGACTCCCTATTATGGCAAAGTGTCATATGAATCCGAAATGAATTATGTGTATATCAACTATGTTTGGATACTAGTTGTTGTACCGCAAGGCATTGTGCTTATTGGTACTGTAAGTAGGGGTGGCAATTTGGGTCAGGATTCATTTATTCGTTCGATTCGATTCGCTTTAAAGCGAATACGGGTTTGAAAAAATGGATTCGTTTAATAAATGGGTCAATTCGACTCGATTCGTTTATTAAACGAATAGAATACGAATTTAAGCTCATTGATTCGTTTATTCATTTAGGATTCGTTTTATTATTTTTATTTACTAGTTCTTGTTAATTTTCCATTAAGATTCGAGAAATTATAACTAATTATCATAGAAAAAAAAGTAATATTTTCAATATTTTGTGAGGTATTTTTAGTAATATGTATATATTTATGAAGAATTAATGTAAATCAAGTGTGGTAGATTATTTTTTTAAATAATAATATTTACTAAATGAATAAACGAATATGCGTATTCGATTCGTTTAACAAACGAATCGAATACGAAACGAAACAAATCGAATACGAATACGAATCCTGATATTAGGATTCGTTTAATAAACGAATCGAATACGAATCCATCACATTTTGATTCGATTCATTTAGGATTTGATACGAATTCGATTCGTTGATTCGTTTTGACACCCCTAACTGTAAGTCTTCAAGGAAGACATACATGGATGGAAACATACCAACGTGTAAAGCTAGGCTTTTAGCGGAAATGTATCGTTATAAATATTGTGTTAATTACGATTCAACCTTTTACTTGTTGCCATGGTAAATCCATTTGGATAATGCTTGCTAATGCTGCATGTTTCATTTATGAAATATGACAACAGAACGTCAAAATCGCTTTCCTTAAGCGGAAACCTTTTGGAGGATATTTTCAACATCCTGACGGTTTTATCGTACTAAAACTAGCAAACAAGGTTTACAGGTTATTCGATCCATGTTTGGATTGAAGCAAGCATAGGTTATTGGAATTATCGTTTTCATGTAATCATAATGGAATATGATTTAATTCAAAACGTAAATGATTCTTGTGTATAAAAGGAGGTTAGTGGGAGCGCACTAACAGTGGCTGTCCTATAAATAATGATAATATGTCATTTCTTGGAAATGATATTCCCATAAAAACAATCGGAGAAAGCTTGCCTTTCGAGATAATTCTCTGTAGAATTCTTGGGAGAAACAACCTTTATTCTAGGAATAAAGATCTAATGGGATATATTAAGTTGTTAAAACTCTGCGAGAACTCGTACATTGAAAAATGTACGTGTCCTGGTGTCTTATACGCTTTGAGCATATGGATTCACAAACAGGCCAATCCAAGTGATAGTCACTGGATTGAAGTTAAGAACATACTTAGTATCTTAGAGAACTAAAGATGTTGTCTTAAACTGTGGAGAAGGAGAACTTGAAGTGACTGGGATCACAGTAGCAAGTTTCCTAAACCGATATAATTACTAAAAGTCACAAACGGTACTATACAGTTTGAATAATGGTATAGTGAGCTGGAAATCTTCTAAGCAAGATACTGTTACTGAATAAACAACAAATGCGGGTAATTGCTGCATCTGAGGCAGCAATAGAAGCCATCTGGGTCAATAACAAATCTAATTAGATTAGATATAGTTCTATTAGCATCTGAGCTAGACGTCAGCACAGGCTAAAGAATTAATGGTCTCATCAACGATCCAGATACATACTTTGATATTCATCTGATTCCTTCGGATCATACATCGTGGCGATGTGATGATCGTATAAATCGCATCAGACGATAATCATGTAAATCTGCTGACGAAAGCATTTCCTCAGCAGTTTGAGCCAATCGTACATAGTTCGGGTGTTAGACACTCGAGTGACTGGCTATAGGCCAAGTGGGAGATTATTGGACAATTATGACCCATAGCATCACTATTTGTACAGATCATGGTGTTGTTGTACAAATTAACTATGTGACAAAGGAGATTGCTCTCTTATCATTTGTTATTAGATCACCTAGATGTATAAATGATGAGTGATCCATATGATTTGTTCCTGGACAGAGAATGATATGAGACAGTATCAGTCCATGAAGGATAAATCATTAAATATCCATAGTCAGAGTATTATCGAGATTGGACATCGATAAATACGTAAAAGACTAGTATTGCACTTGTTCGCGTTGTGAGGGCACAACGACATGGTTCTCATATATTTGGGTAATGGATACTCATGCAAGTGTAATAGGAGGTTGTGTTTCACCGATGATACGGGAAACAGCTTCGCTCTAGATAGACCCCCCTCGAAATTCCATTGGTAGTATGACTATGTGTCTATGGAAGTCCGAAATCAGGGTAGGTGTATTTAGTCTTAACCTGAGACTTGCACCGCTAATACTTGCGACAATCAATATACTTTGGTTACGGTCGTCCAGAGCTTTAACAGGTTTTGTGTACGCCAATGCTGGGTATATTGAGAATCGTAGTGTGTTGGGTGTGATGTCAAGGCGGAAGTATCACTCCAGTCATAGTGGAGATGATGGTCACGTAGGATACGGTATTAGTACTCTTAAATACTGCAGGTATCGGGATAAAATGACAAGGTCAGGTTTATCCGATTATAGAGACTAGTTACCAGACATCCGACATGTGCTTCGTACGGGGCAGACACAATTCCAGCCGCAGGCCTAACACGTGATCATCTGATACTGGACAGAAATACTCAATACTACGTATACTACGGCTGATACAGATCCTTTATTCCTGTAAGGATATTTCCGGAGAATTTGGTAGGCATGGCACTTTGCTAGAGGCCAACCTTGTATTGTAAATCGGTAAAACGTAGTACGAGGTACTTATGTGTTCGGATAGTCCGACGACCGAATTTACTGCCAAGATATCCGGGGATCTCATGGGTCGCTTCCCAAAGATTCACCGATGACGTATGACTCGCACTTTAATTAATCTGGGATTAATTAGAAGGGAGAGAAAATTAATCTAGGATTAATTTCGCATATATTTTATCTATGATAAAATATCAATAAAAGAGAGATAACGATTAATTTGGAATTAATCGGTAAATTAATATATTTGATATATTAACGAAATTGGATTTCGACGTGGAATTAAAATTAGATTTTAATTCGGGTGAACGAGTTAATTTAGAATTAATTCGTTAGCGACGTGAATAGTAATTATGCTTGACATGATTATTTAATTAAATTAGATTTAATTACGACGCAACGGAAAAATCGTTAATTTGGAATTAGCGAACCCGAGCCCGAGATTATTTGCGAGCGCATTCGTATTTCAAAGTTGAGTGCGGCACGCAAGTCAAATCAAGCGTCAAATCATTAGTCGCATCGAGCGTCAAATCGCTAGTCACTTCAAGCGTCAAATCACTTGTCACTTTGAGTGATGTGACTTGAAAACTTGAGTGATGTGACTTGACACTTGATGGATGTGACTTGATGTGAGATGATGTGGTTGGTGTGGCTTTTATTGTTTGACTTTAAAAGCCAAATTCAAATGAAATGCATTTGAAATTTACAAATGTGTATAAGATACACAAAATTTGGAAACACTTAACACATCTCTCTCTTTCCTCCCAACTCTCTCCTCTCTTTTTCTTCCTTCACACACACGCCCAAGGGGCTGTGAAACTGCCCAAAACTGTGAGCAGCAAAGGAGTTAAGGAGATGATTTTATTGTAAAATCGGAGGTGCTAGCACACTAAGAAGACATACGAAGGTGATAGGGAAGCCCACCCATGAGCCGGGAATCATTTGACGAAGCTTAGAGCTTGATGAAGATGATCCAAAACTGAAAACATGGAGCAGTGGACTGCTGCAGTGCCATGAGCTTCATGGAGCAGAAATTTGATTTTTGTTCGTCAAAGCGTCGCTCAACCGATCGATGTGAGTATTCCGCAACTTCTCGATTGTTATTCACGCATGATTTCATGCTTATAATTGATCTTGGGACCTTAATAGAAACCAACATGAGAATCGTAGTGTGTTGGGTGTGATATCGAGACGGAAGTATCACTTCAGTCATAGTGGCCATGATGTCACGTAGGATACGGTACTGGTGCTCTTAAGTATTGCAGTCATCGAGATATTGTGACTAGGTCATGAATATTCGATATAGAGACTAGTTACCAGACATCCGACGTATACTACGCCTGATACAGATCCTTTATTCCTGTAAGGATATTTCCGGAGAATTGGGTAGGCATGGCGTTTTGCTGGAGGCCAACATTATCTTGTAAATCCGTAAAACGTAGTACGAGGTACTTATGTGTTCGGATAGTCCGACGACCGACTTTACTGCCAACATATCCGGGGATCTCATGGGTCGCTTCCCAAATATTCACCGATGACGTATGACTCGCACTTTAATTAATCTGGGATTAATTAGAAGAGAGAGAAAATTAATATGGGATTAATTACAGAGATATTTTTGTTGGATAATATGACCCATAGCGTCACTATTTGCACAGATCATTGTGTTGTTGTAGCAAATTAACTATGTAACAAGGAAATTGCACTCTCATCATTGTGATTAGATCACCATAGATATATAAATGAAGAGAGGTCCCTATGATTAGTTCCTGATTGAGATGATATGAGACAGTATCAGTCCACGAAGGATTAATCATCAAATATCCCTAGCCGTAGTATTATCGAGACTGGACATCGATAATGCGGAATAGGCTAGTATTGCACTTGTGCGTGTTGTGAGGGCACAACGGTATAGTTCTCATATATATAAGTGTTGGAGACTTATGCAAGTGCGATAGGAGGTCGTGTTTCACCGATGGTGCGGGAAACAGCTTCGCTCTGGATAGACCCTTCGGAATCCCATTGGTATTATGAATAGGTGTCTATGGGAGGCTGAAATCAAGGTAGGTGTGTATAGTCTTAACCTGAGACTTGCATCATCGCTAATACTTACGATAATCGATAAACTTTGGATTTGGTGGTTGGGGGCTTTGACCGGTTCTGTGTCTACCACTTCTGGGTTTATCAGAGAGTCGTAGAGTATTGGATGTGATGTCGAGACGGAAGTATCACTCCAGTCATAGTGAGATGATGTCACGCAGGATACGGTATTAGTGCTCTTAAGTGATGCGCATCCAATCTTGATATTATGACCAGGTCATGAATATCCGATTATAGAGACTAGCTACCAGACATCCGATATGTGTTTCGGACGGGGCAGACACTTATCCAGCCCCAGCCCTAACACGTGACTATCCGATACTGGGACGATACGCACAATACGATTGTATACTACGCTTGATATAGATCTAAATATTCTTAAAAGGATATGTCCGGAGAATTGGGATGACTTGGTGCTTTGCTAGGAGTCGACCTTGTCTCGTAAATCGGTAGAACGTAGTACTTGGTACGTACGTGATTCGGTTACACCGACGACCGTATTTATAGCCAACTTATCCGGAGATCTCATGGGTCGCTTCCCGATAATCCACCGATGACGCACAACTCGCACTCTTGAATAATCTGGGATTATTTAGAAGAGAGAGAAAATTAATCTAGGATTATTACGGAGATATTTTATCTAGGATAAAATATCGTCGAGAGAGAGATAATGATTAATTTGGAATTAATCGGTAAATTAATATATTCGATATATTAAACGAAATTAGATTTCGACGCGGAATTAAAATTAGATTTTAATTCGGGCGAACGAATTAATTTAGAATTAATTCGTTAGCGACGTGAATAGTGAATTCGCCAGGCGTAATCATTTAATTACGACGCGACGGAAAAATTGTTAATTTGGAATTAGCGAACCCGAGCCCGAGTGTGATTGCGAGCGCATTCGTATTTCGAATTCGAGTGCGGCGACGCAAGTCACGTCAAGCGTCAAATCTAACGTCAAGTCATTCATCACATCAAGCGTCAAATCAAGTGTCACTTTGAGTGATGTGATTGATTGATTGAAAGACATGACACTTGACATAAAGTGACATGTGAATAGTTGATGTGCATAGTGTTTACCTTTTTGACTTTTGGAATGCAAATTAAAGGTAAATGAAAATGAAATTCATTGGAATTTCAAGCCAAGTATATAAGATATACTAAATGCAAATCAAATTAACATTACACAAATCTCTTCTCTCTCATTCCTCTCTTCTAGCTCACGCCCATTTGATGAAAAGTTTCTGGTTTTGGAAGCCAAAACCGTGAGCAAGGGAAGCCAAGGGTTGGGGTTTTCATGGTGAAAACCGCAAGTGCTAGCCACTACGAGTCTTGCGAAGGTGGTAGGGAGGTTCACCCATGAGCCGGGATCCGTCGGACGAGGCTTGGAGCTCTGTTTTCTCAGCTCAAAACTGAAAAATTGAAGAAGTGGACTGCTGCAGTGGGCGTGAATGGCAGTGGACTTTTTGGCTTCGAATCGTCTCCAAATCGACTCAACCGATCGATGTGAGTATTCCGCTACCTCCGTTGATGTATTCACTCATGTTTTCATGCTTTGATTTGATCTTGGGACCTAATAAAAACTCAACAATGGCATCTAGAGCTAGTGTTGCAAGCATGAAATTTTAGGGATTTAAAATTTGGGTAAATGTGATTTGAGCATGATTTGAATGAATTGTTTGTTTGAGTATGCTTATGACATGTTTAATTGCATATTGGTTGGATCAATTTGACGAAAAATGATTTGGAATTATTTTCCCCAAAATGGACATGTTGGCCGAATATGATTGGAATTTTGGGATCTTGGATTTTTTGATTTTTGATTCATTTGATGAGTTAGAATCGATTAGGTTGATGTTAATTTGAATCGAATTGGATTGGATTTCGAATTGGACAAAAACCCCAAAATTCTTATGATGGCCGAATGCATGTAATGCCCTAATGGTTTGTGTTTTTGATTTTGTGACATTGGAGGTGTGTGAATCATTTAGGATGGTGATTTGATGTCGATTGGGTTCGATTGGATCGAAACCGATCGGACACAAAATCCCTCTTTTGGCCGAGACTTAAAAACATGTAAATGGGTTTGATTTTTCATATTGTGTGTTTGACATGTGATAATGAATTTAGCATGATTAATTGGAGTAATATTGTGTTTTAGAAATATTGTTTTAGTCGATTAATCATGTAACGCACTTTAGGTAATTAAATTGCGTAATTGGATTAGTGTAATTTAATTATTTAGGCTTTAAATTGGATTTGGCTTCTAATGTGTGTAATTGGCCTATTGGGCTTGATTTATCAAGTTTGGTTTAGGCCAAGTGGATTGGATCCAATTGGGCCCAAAACCTTAACCATAAAGCCCAAATGCGACTTAATGAACCTTTAAAGTTCAATTGGGCCTAATGGGCCAAGATTGATTTATGGGCTTATGGGGTAAATCCCGGATTGGACTTTGGTTATCGGTTTGACCCGAGTTGACCAAAAGTCCACGACTTAAGAAATCAATCAAAAGCCCATTGGACTTTAATTGAATTGACGTTGGACGTTAATCGGTCTTTGAGACGCGTTACGATTAGATTGGAATTTAAATCGTAAAAGGTTTATTAAATAAGTGTAATATTTAATTTGGAATTGAATAGTGAATTAGTATTAAGTACATGTTAAATTAGATTTAATAATGTAGTTTAATTTAATTCATGAATTCGTACTTTAAGTACTTATTCGCAAAAACGAGTTTGACTCGATCAAAATCAAATCGTTGTTTGAACATTGGATGATCACTTAATTATCAGATTAATTAATTTGATTAGATTGATTGATAGCATGCTTATATGTGTGAATACTTGGTTGTGTTGAATGAATAATGTATATCGGATGGATATTAGATGGGTGGCAATTTTAGAAATTGTTGTAATAAATTCGATTTATTAAATTGGACCTGCGTGTCCAGCCTTATCACCTTCTTTCTCTTGTATTCTCTTCTCACCTATTCCCCTCTATGTATATGAGGTTTCTTTAGAAGTGTAGTGTAACGGGTAGAAGTAATACTAGTGCTAGCTTGAGTGAGAAAGGAGAGATTTGATCTAGGATCAATGTGTAAAATATCCATCCGCATATCATTATTATTTTATTTCATACTCGCTTTATTATGTGTTTAGAATGCGTGTTTAAGGTGTATGATGATGAGACCTAACAAAGATAATTAAATTGGTAGCCAATTTTCACGCGAAAAAAAAACCATCGTTTTATATTAAGCGATTATCCTTCCATTGAATGATTCTTGTTCAAGATCTAATTGGCATTGGTTTGTTGGCCAAAGTCAAGACCATGTCAATTAGATGTATTTGAATCATGAGAGTTTTGTTCCACATCGGTGTTTAGTCCAAGTTGTGATTTGTTGGCCAAAGTCAAGATCACTTCTTGTCCAAAGACATTGATTACGAAACTTTCCTTGTCAATAGGTCCCGCTTAACTGGAGTCATTAGGTTTGTTGTGCCAAAGCCAAGGCCTAGATGATTCGGAGGATAAGGTTAGAAAATGTATTAGATACATTGGCATATGTAATATGTTTAGGACTTGGATGTCCGCCTAACCGGATCTGGGAATTGGATTGGATCCAATTGATCTGTGAGATCTACCTGGTTAAGTAGCATACAGCTTGTTGGCCAAAGTCAAGGTTGTATGTTATTTGACAGGATCCCAGCCCACTAGGAAACACGGTTTCCCGAGTACTCCACAGAGGGTTAGAGACTCGACGAAAAATAGTGGGAGGCAAGTATTGAATTTGCAACATTCGTTCAATTACTCGCCGTACACGCTCAAACAAATATCATTCGTCAATATTTTACGTTGTTTAAAAATATATATAGTTGGACTATATACAAACTCATTCAATATATAGTTGATTTTATAATTGGATTATAGTAATCAATATGATTGAATTAAAATGATAGTTGATTTTGTAATTGGATTATAGTAATCAATATTAAAATTATAGTTGATTAAATAATTAGATTATTGTAATCATTATAATAAATAGTACCTTATTAAATTGATTAAATAGTTGGACTATTGAAATCAAGAAAGAATTGGAAAGTTGAATATTTAAAATATATAATCCTTGAATTAAATATTTTAAATGATTTAATTTTTCAATTGGGAATTAATAATAGGTTAATTTATTTGATAAAATAACTTATTATGACTAAGCCCATAATTAAGCAAATAGTAGAACATAAGATCTTTGGAAGATTTATGTGATGATGACTTTAGTGCTTAATTAATATACTTATAATAAATCTATCTTTAGATTTAAAAGTATTAAAATGCAATTAATAATTCTTGGAGAATTAATTGACTATTCTAGTGGAGAAAAGTCAAAGTTTGCAATTGGGCATGTTGCACAAGGTGCATATCGTTTCGATATTCCGAAACCCAAGGCTTGGCCAAAGGTTTGTGAAATATTGAAAAGATAATTGACATATCCCAAAGTGACTACCATTTGGATATGGAAGACACGAATGAATTAAAGAAAGGGCGAGGCTCTAACTTTAAAAATATTTGTCAAAGTTATGATTCGCTACTAGTATTGAAATTGGATTTTAAATACTAAAGTGTGATACATAAAACATATATGTATTGATGTTCAGAATCCGCTTTGAGCTGGATACTGACTTCAAGCCGAGATTTCTCTGCGAATTGGAAACGGGACGAAAGTCGCTGTTTCGACCGTAGATACCTAAGTTTGGGAACTACCCTTTGGGTATGTACTTAAATTAGGAAATGTTATAATGTAACTAGTTTGACTAGAGACATTATCTCTATATCAGTGTTTAATCCGTTGCGGATAAAACCTTTATATTCTAGAACACTAAAGTGTTTTATTATATAAAGATGATAGTGAGATAAACACATTAGATGTGAATAACAGAATTTATATTTTGAATATAATAAAATCTCAAAAATATAAAAATGACAAATAAATAGCTCAAATTGATTTGATCAATAGAGACTTATTTGTGGCATTGTTGTCTAGGACACAATTAAACGAGACTCGTATATCCACACTTTTGAAGAGTGGGTACTAGGACTGATTTGACTATTCAAATAAGGTCTGCGAATCTAGTTTATTAGGTTAAATACCTAAAATACTATTTACTTTGTAATAGTAAAAGGGCCACCGATCTGTTAGCCCTATTCATGGTGAAGTTAGTGGGCCCATATCTAGCTAGGCTAGATGTGAACATGAATATTTCGTGACCTTAACGAATGTGGCATTACGTTATGGTTATGTGTTTCTTTTGAAGAACACAGATCGGAAACTTTTGAAGTTTCGGCACGAAGTAAATTAACAGATCGGCTATAGTATTATTCCGCACGGTAAGGCCGTAATGGAAAATACTTAAACAGTAAGTTTCAAATGTACATGAAAGAGTACGGTATTCTTTCATATGAGGACTCCTTTCGAGATACGTCAGTTAGACGGTGTGTCTCAACTAAAACCGAATTTTGTTGGACATGATAAGGTTTATCACGAGTCGCTCTGAGCTACTATTTCCTTCAATGGGACATGTATTAACAGTGCAAAACTTATTTAGAATAAGGTTCCATATAAATCTGTTTGACAGATGTCATATAGGATATGAGCAGGAAAGAAACAGGGTTTCTCATTCCTGATAATTTGGGTATGCCAGGCATAACGTTTGGATGATACCAAACTATAAGACCCAAATTGGATAAGTGCCAATATAGGTTATCCTTAGGGAAACCTTAAGTATAGTACTTATAAATCCCACATGAGAACAATGTAATTGTTGCTCACCATGCGGTTTTCCTGAGAGGAATACCGATATGCAGTGGTCAGTGGGAGGATAGTGATACTCGATGAAAATCGGAGTAACACTGTTCAAGGCACGAAGTCCTTAATGGAACACAAATAGTTCATCTATGATGAATCTATACCATTAATCTTCATATACACAAGAAACTAGTAGATCGGATAGAGTCAGAAAAATAACCTTGGGTATGAGTTTATGATCTCACCCCATAAAGATGTCAATCTTATGGAGGTGTACCATCCGACTACGTTTAGAGGAAGTGATACGAGGTATCGACTCCCTGTTATGGCAAAGTGCCATTAATCCGAAATGGATTCCATGTATAACAACTATTTTGGATACTAGTTGTTGTACCATAAGGCATTGTGTCTATTGGTACATTAAACGTCTTCAAGGAAGACATACATGGAAGGCAACATACCAACGTACAAAGCTGGGCTTTTGACGGAAAGGTATCGTTATCAACATTGTGTTAATAACGGTTCAACCTTTTTACCTGTTGCCATGGTAAATCCATTTTGAAGATGCTTGGAGATAACTGTATGTTTCATTTATGAAATGTGTCAGTTACAGATCAAAATCGCTTTCCTGAAAAGGAAACCTTTTGGAGAATGTTTATAACATTCTGACGATTTAGTATAACCGACAAACAAGGTTTGCGGGTTATTCGATCCATGTTTGGATTGAAACAAGCATAGGTTCTTGGAACTGTCGTTTTGAAATAATCATAATGGTTTATGATTTGACTCAAAACGAAATAATTCTTGTGTATATAAGGAGGTTAGTGGGAGAGCGCACTAACAGTGAAATTCCCATAATACAATAGTGAAAGCTTGGCTTTCATAGATATTCTTTCAATAGAAATTCTCCGTAGAATTCTGGGGAGTAGCAACCTTTATTCAAGGAATAAAGATATACTGGGATAGATTTGGAGTTGTTAACACTCTCTGGAAATCGTACATTTAAAATGTACTTGTATTGGTGTCTCATACGCTTCGAGCATATGGAGTCACAATCAGGTCAATCCTAGTGATGGTCACTAAATTGAAATTGAGAACATCTGTTAGTATCTTAGAGAACTAAAGATGCTGTCTTAAACTATGGAGAAGGAGAACTTGAAGTGACTGGGATCACCACTGCAAGTTTCCAAACTATTAAATACTACGGTACTATAAAGTTTGAAACGGGACAGTGAGCTGGAAATATTCCGAACAAGATAAATGTTGCCGAATAAACAACAAATGCGGATTATTGCTGCAGCTGAGGCAGCAAAAGAAGCCATTTGGATCGAACATAAATCTAATTAGATTAGATATAGTTCTGTTAGCAGCTGAACTAGGCGTCAGCACAGGCTAAGGAATTAAAGGTCTCATCGACGATCCAGATATATACTTCTATATCATCTGATTCGTTCGGATCATACATCGTGGCGATGTGATGATCGTGTAAATCGCGTCAGACGATAATCAAACAAATCCGCTGACAAAAACCTTTCCTCAGCAATTTGAGCGAACCTTACATAGTTCAAGTGTTGGAACACTTGAGTGACTCGCTACGTGCCAAGTGGGAGATTGTTGGATAATATGACCCATAGCGTCACTATTTGCACAGATCATTGTGTTGTTGTAGCAAATTAACTATGTAACAAGGAAATTGCACTCTCATCATTTGTGATTAGATCACCATAGATATATAAATGAAGAGAGGTCCCTATGATTAGTTCCTGGATTGAGATGATATGAGACAGTATCAGTCCACGAAGGATTAATCATCAAATATCCCTAGCCGTAGTATTATCGAGACTGGACATCGATAATGCGGAATAGGCTAGTATTGCACTTGTGCGCGTTGTGAGGGCACAACGGCATAGTTCTCATATATATAAGTGTTGGAGACTTATGCAAGTGCGATAGGAGGTCGTGTTTCACCGATGGTGCGGGAAACAGCTTCGCTCTGGATAGACCCTTCGGAATCCCATTGGTATTATGAATAGGTGTCTATGGGAGGCCGAAATCAAGGTAGGTGTGTATAGTCTTAACCTGAGACTTGCATCGCTAATTCTTACGATAATCGATAAACTTTGGATTTGGTGGTTGGGGGCTTTGACCGGTTCTGTGTCTACCACTTCTGGGTTTATCAGAGAGTCGTAGAGTATTGGATGTGATGTCGAGACGGAAGTATCACTCCAGTCATAGTGGAGATGATGTCACGCAGGATACGGTATTAGTGCTCTTAAGTGATGCGCATCCAATCGTGATATATGACCAGGTCATGAATATCCGATTATAGAGACTAGCTACCAGACATCCGATATGTGTTTCGGACGGGGCAGACACTTATCCAGCCCCAGCCCTAACACGTGACTATCCGATACTGGGCCGATACGCACAATACGATTGTATACTACGCTTGATATAGATCTAAATATTCTTAAAAGGATATGTCCGGAGAATTGGGATGACTTGGTGCTTTGCTAGGAGTCGACTTTGTCTCGTAAATCGGTAGAACGTAGTACTTGGTACGTACGTGATTCGGTTACACCGACGACCGTATTTATAGCCAACTTATCCGGAGATCTCATGGGTCGCTTCCCGATAATCCACCGATGACGCACAACTCGCACTCTTGAATAATCTGGGATTATGTAGAAGAGAGAGAAAATTAATCTAGGATTAATTACGGAGATATTTTATCTAGGATAAAATATCGTCGAGAGAGAGATAATGATTAATTTGGAATTAATCGGTAAATTAATATATTCGATATATTAAACGAAATTAGATTTCGACGCGGAATTAAAATTAGATTTTAATTCGGGCGAACGAATTAATTTAGAATTAATTCGTTAGCGACGTGAATAGTGAATTCGCCAGGCGTAATCATTTAATTACGACGCGACGGAAAAATCGTTAATTTGGAATTAGCGAACCCGAGCCCGAGTGTGATTGCGAGCGCATTCGTATTTCGAATTCGAGTGCGGCGACGGAAGTCACGTCAAGCGTCAAATCTAACGTCAAGTCATTCATCACATCAAGCGTCAAATCTAACGTCACTTTGAGTGATGTGATTGATTGATGTGATTGATTGATTGAAAGACATGACACTTGACATAAAGTGACATGTGAATAGTTGATGTGCATAGTGTTTACCTTTTTGACTTTTGGAATGCAAATTAAAGGTAAATGAAAATGAAATTCATTGGAATTTCAAGCCAAGTATATAAGATATACTAAATGCAAATCAAATTAACATTACAAAATCTCTTCTCTCTCATTCCTCTCTTCTAGCTCACGCCCATTTGATGAAAAGTTTCTGGTTTTGGAAGCCAAAACCGTGAGCAAGGGAAGCCAAGGGTTGGGGTTTTCATGGTGAAAACCGCAAGTGCTAGCACACTACGAGTCTTGCGAAGGTGGTAGGGAGGTTCACCCATGAGCCGGGATCCGTCGGACGAGGCTTGGAGCTCCGTTTTCTCAGCTCAAAACTGAAAAATTGAAGAAGTGGACTGCTGCAGTGGGCGTGAATGGCAGTGGACTTTTTGGCTTCGAATCGTCTCCAAATCGACTCAACCGATCGATGTGAGTATTCCGCTACCTCCGTTGATGTATTCACTCATGTTTTCATGCTTTGATTTGATCTTGGGACCTAATAAAAACTCAACAATTTTATCTAGGATAAAATATCAATTAAAGAGAGATAACGATTAATTTGGAATTAATCGGTAAATTAATATATTCGATATATTAAACGAAATTGGATTTCGATGCGGAATTAAAATTAGATTTTAATTCGGCCGAACGAATTAATTCGTTAGCGACGTGAATAGTGATTTCGCTAGGCATAATCATTTAATTACGTCGCGACGGAAAATTCGTTAATTTGGAATTAACGAACCCGAGCCCGAGATTGTTTGCAAGCGCATTCGCATTTCGAATTCGAGTGCGGCACGAAAGTCAAATCAAGCGTCAAATCATTAGTCGCATCAAGTGTCAAATCGTTAGTCACTTTGAGTGATATGACATCTTGACACTTGATGGATTGAATGAAGTGAATAGTGATGGATGTTGATGTTAGAGTGTGGAACACTCAAGGTTGTTAGATTTAATTTATTTGACTTTTTGAAAGCCAAATATTTGGTAAATCATTTGTTTTATTTTTGGAAAATATATAAGAAAATGATATACACTTTTTCAACAACCAATTACACATCTCTCTCTTCCATTTTTCTCTCCCTCTCTCACGCCCTTGGGGCAATTTCTTCACGGGTTTCTGCCCAGAAACCGTGAGCTATGGGAAGTCAAAAGTGCTTGATTTTGTGGCAAAATCAAGAGAGCTAGCACTCCGAGAGACATGCGAAGGTGATAGGGAAGTCTACCCATGAGCCTGGAACCGCTTGACGAAAGCTTGGAGCTTGGAACTTGGAACTTGGCTTAAAACTGAAAAATGGAGGACACCAAGGCAGTGGACTGCCGTGAACTGCAGTGGGCAGAAAATAATTTTTTGTTCGTCAAAGCGTCGCTCAACCGATTGATGTAAGTATTCCGCAACTTCTCGATTGTTATTCACACATGATTGCATGCTTATTATTGATCTTGGGACCTTAATAGAAGTAAGACCCAAATTAAACAAACCGTAACAATTGATTTAGTACTCAGCACAAACACAGCTCAATATTGAGTCCCGATCCTATACATTCTTAATATTGGATTATCTCCTTCTCAATATTTTACTTCAACTATCATATAATGTTACAGGGTGCAGAGAATGCGTCCAACATGCCAGTAACACATTTGTAATGGATAAAGCTACCGGATGTGCCCGAGTTAAGGTTCAATATGGGGACAGTGACAAAAATATTGAGGTATAGATCCTCTTGAAAAGAATATTCACAAACTGAATACAAGTGTTTCATTTCCCTTCATGTGGTTTACTAGAAGGATGGTTCGTAGACTTTCAGGTTTCGGTTGATTCATGCCCAGTGGATGCATCCACTGGGTGGAAAGCGAAGAATTGCCAGTGCTCGAGTTCCTGATTCAACCTCAGCCGAAAAAAGTGTAGGCATATTTGGAGGAGGCTGGGATAGACCGGCAAATGTTTTCATGGCCGCTAAGGCCTTCAACAAGCAGCAGCTACAACAGCAGACTGCAGCTGAATCCAATCAAAGAAACGGTAATGGTACTCTTGATTGCAAATACTTTCTCCAACAAATGATTTGTATCCTTCTAAGAACAAGTGTTGTTAAAACTGCAGATCAGTCAACTGTTGAAAAAGAAACCCCTGCTCAAGCTGAGGCTAGGCTTAATGCTAGGATGAAAATTAAGATGGGGAGATTCTCTATGATTTGGAATTTCTTCAAACAAGTATTTAGTGAAAAGCATGTGGAATAGCAAGCTGTGTGGATGCAAGAAGATATCAACTCCAGAAAATTTAGTCCCATAGAAGTGTAGATAAGGGACCCAGTTCATAATAGTTTCAAATTTATACATACGAAGAGGAATTGTTTACATAATCTGCATAGCTTGTCATTGATGTATATTTACAACAGCCAGCCGAGAATTATATACTGTTTCTTCTGTTCCAAGGGAATAGTGAAGTTAGTTTTCAAACATCTTTAAAAAAAAATTGCCATTTTACTCGAGTCTTGAGGAGATAAGGGATTAGAAATAAATTTGGACTTGCACACCTCTTATCTTTAAAAAAAAATACAGTTTCTTCTTTGCTTCCATCAAACAATAACACTTCTATCTAAACCTTTGCTACAAGGCAAAGAAATAGGTTACATGGGGGGGGGAATAACTGAAGGTAATATACACAGATACTCAAAAGCAAAATGTTTTCTCAAAGGATCAGCCGCACCACCTCCGTGAATAAACAGTTCTGCCCGGAGTCACTTTAGCCATGGAGACCAGCTACAAGTCATGTACCAATGTTGTTACTAGGTTTACCAAAATTTGGATTGCCATGTAGGCGCAAGAATGCTAGTTTCTTCATGGAGACCCAAACTTGATTTGTCGAGTTGAGAGGCATTGGTTTAACAGATCCTCCACAATTTATGCTCACAATTTGGTAGTGACACTATGATGATAGCATGATGCCATCGACAATTACAAGGATGATAGTCAAGATGACAAGAGGTCACCTGGATAGCTTCACACGGTTGAATCTAATTTTACCACTCAAAAACTCAGGGTGACACATTTTTCATTTAGTTTCATTGGACTAATCCAGCTCTACAAAGAAGAATTCTGATCAGAATTTAACTAACAGACAATGTACTTTTTATGACTACAGGTTGTTGATTTTAAACCAAACTTTTTTTGGTGGACAAATAAACACAATATGAAGTAATTTCTTCAGTCTAAGGCAAATCACAGTCAGCTAAATTTCCAAAGGAACTTCAATAGAGTTTAAATTGTCTCTTGCAGTCGCACCTACACTTACCCATAGAGCCTGCATCTGTTTGTCCCAGCACAAACTGCACACTCATCTATGTCTCCAGCTACATGGCTTAAGCAATGTTTGATTCTGTCATTAATCACATCCTGCAATCAGAAACTACTTTATTCAAGAGTATTGTTTTGCAAACTATGAGTTATTGGCAAGGGCATGCGGGCATGCTCCGCAAATATATTAGCAGGATCAATATCAAAATACTGATGAAAAAATGGAATCAAAAAATTCTGATAAGAGATTGTGATCAAGGTAAAGATCAACTCATATCACATCAGAGAGAGGAAATGTGCAAGATTTAATACTAGCCCATATATATTGGCCATTATCAAGAACATTTTGCAACAATTTCCATAACTGAGAAAAGATCAACTCATATCGCATCAGAGAGAGGAAATGTACAAGGTTTAAAACTAGCCCAGATATAGAGGCCATTATCAAGAACATTTTGCAATTTCCATAACTGAGAATGACCTATAAAATGAATTACAAATTAGGTTATGCAAAGCTCTAGAGATTGGCCTAGACAGCATACAGTGGCCGAGCAAAAAGGAAATGACAAAATTATTTACCACTAGTTTCACATGCAAGCCAAGCGGCGCAGTTACAATATAAGGAATACCCGGGTGCTCCTCTGCAGCTTCAGCAGCCAAAGAAGGTATATCCTGTAGAATAACACAAGTCTTATGCATTTTACCAGGCATTTTCAATATTACAATAAATGCTTTTTTAAGAGCTCTACAGCAATCAATTGTGTGGAAAAAAATTCAAACTAAAGTTAACAAGGAAATTAGAAAGAACTACCTGGTACCAATGTTTTCCAGGGAAGAGAAAAAATGGGCTTACAATCACACGATTTGCTCCTTGCTGAACACACAAGCTAAATGCATCTTTTATTGATGGTTCAGCCAATTCCTAATCAAATAAAAAGATAGTAAAATAAACAAGAACTCAATCAATTACGCAAATGATGCAAAAGATAAAGCAAAAGTAGATTAACAACCGACTCTAAATTTTGGCGACTCGAAACCAATGTGTGCAGCACACACTAATCCTACACATGTATGTTTGAGATAAATGAACCTAAATCTTTGACAGATCTGAACATCTTGATTATATAACCCACAGAATTTGTTAAAATTCGAAAGTCAGGTTGCTACAAAAAGCACGTCAAGCAAAAAAAAAAAAAAAATGTTTAATCTATTGAATAAGAACCATTAGACCACCATTCAAATAGTTAAATTATGATTCAGCAAACTGCACTGCATGTCATTTCCTCAGAAATCTCCACAACCCAATAAAGAGTAAAGAAATAATAATACCATATGAGCAGGCTCTACAATTGGGTATCCAGTTTTGTCTCTAAACATGGCCACAAACTCATCTGAAATTCACTAAAAGTTAGGCCCTTCATCAATATTAGAACATGTGATCAGAGAAAAATTAATAAGTTGACAGCTTACTAAGCATGAGATTGGATTCTCTACGACTCGACCCATGGTCAACGATAATCACACCATCTTTATCACCAAGCCCACCTCTCAAACATGACTTTATTGACAAATATTTTGTTCTTGAGGGACCTCTTTGCAAATTAAAAGATTTGGGGTGCTTCCATATGGGGTTCTTTGTTCTAAAATCGCTCCCTGAACATCTAAAATGGCATAAAACCAAGCAACTATTAACAATTTATTTTTCATCTTCAAAAATAAATAAATAAATAAACCTTAAGACAGTTAATCTATTCATGAGCCAAAGACAAAGCAATAACCTTTTAACAGTGAACTGAGGAGAGAGTGACAGCGATTCTAGAGACATTGTTTGATCCATTTTTGGGGAGTTTGAGCTTATGAAGACTGCTTGTAAAAATGAGCAATTGTTGAATATAGATATAGACGGCGCCGTTTAGTGGCCCAAGTTGGCAAGGAAGGCCCGTTTCATTTGGGCCCATTAACCAATTGTACTATATTCGCCCAATTTCTCAATACACCCGCCACCATCAACTAAGTGCTTTCCAGTTTCCACTGACCAAAGCAGCTTTGTTAAGGTTAAAAGTTTTTTCCCAATTTTTTATTTTTGATATTTGGTTGTAGCATGAGTAGATTTTTTCAGATTAGAAAAATTATTATCTCTATAAAAACAAATTCAAACTGTGATTACAGTTTGTAAAAATTAATTATAAAATTAAATTATCAAAAATATTCTTATTTTATTTTATAAAATTATTTCATTGCTTCCATTATATAATTTCAAAATTTTATTTATAAATTAATTTTATAATTTTTAATAAAAACACGATTAATAAAAAAATTAACTAAAATTATTTTATTAAATTTTATACTAATGGAAGCTCTATTTTTTTTCAAATGGTAAATACTCTATTCGAAGAAATTTTATTAAAAAATTATATCAAGTGAGTCTTACAAATTTAACTTCTATTACATATCAAATTTAGGTCATTCATAACAGCAAATGGAACAAACATTCATGCACTTAATTGAAACTATTGAAGATGAGCTTAGCCTAATAAACCTAAATTCTCGATTTGCATAAGTAATAGCGGCATGATTTTACACAGTCTTCATAATTACGACCTTAACTTTCTCATCCAATATCTAATTATGGTGATTCAAATCGCGTTAGAAATAGGACTCAAACTTATATAACATTGTATTTTACATCAAGGAAGATTAAGACACCTTTAGTGTCAAAAATGCTATCATAATTGAACACTAGGGTTTTAGATTATTTTACTTTATATTTAAATTAGATATTGCCCGTGCCTACGATACAGTGTTAAAGAATTTTTCGCATGATCTACCATTAACATTTTCAGAGAGATTTTAGAATTTTATCATTTAATTTATTTGGTAATCTACAATTGATATTTTTAGAGAGATTTTATAATGAAAATGATTTTATTTTTTGATTTGTTTGGTAAACTATAATTACCAATTTTATAGAAATTTTATAATGAAAAGATTCTTTATCAGCCATTAGATTATAATGAAATGATCTGAGCCGCCAATTAAGCCACATAAAGATAGTCTTTAGATACATTATCTCTCTTAATCCTAACCATTGATTGTCTTCTCTTTCACCTACACTATTGTGTTTTATAATATAGATGTTATAGACTAAACTTTAATATTATTTTAAAGCTTGTATGCATGAATGTCCTTATTATTTTACTATTAAGATTAGTTTAATTGAGATTTCATTATGTTAACCTTATTAAGTTTAATTTAGGATACATTATTTAAGTTGGTTCGATATTAGTCTACTTATTGTAATGGGGGCATAAACTCATTATTTAAATCACTTTATAAAAATGAAAAATACACATTATTATGTGAATTGAGAGCGTTTCTGTAACACCTCAAGTTTTAGCATGTACAATAATGCACGTCATGGTCATCATGGTTATGTAGATCATGTATGCGATGATTATTGCTCGTACAATCAGTATGCATGTTGACCGCGGTGACGGTCCAAGATCACAGACATTCGACATCATTTAAGCTATATTTCAGTTCTAGGACTGGCATACCAGTTGGTAAACTGGTCTACCGGTGTTCCCTGCATGCATACACCGTTACTGGAATCGGCATTGAGAATAACGATCTCAGGAACAGTATACCGGTGCCATATCATGCATACCAATTCATTAAAATGGTCTTGGTTGTCTCGAATCTTCGATATTTTGTATCAGACACCGTCATAGCGGTCAAGGGACCGACATACCAGTCTCTACATGTTCATAAAACCAGAGCATTTACTTTCATTTTTCAAGACGCCATTTTTAGAAGACCTCATATTTTTGCCATTTTCATCCCAAATCTCATGTTTTTCATGCATTTCAAGCTCTATTAAGCTTATGTAAGTCTCTAAACTCTATTTCCATCATTTATTTTGCATGATTTCATAATTTCTTCAAACCCTCAAATTTGGAGATTTAGTTTCTAAGGTTCCAATTGCACAATTTGTATACTCGGCATGTTTTATAGGTTATTAGAGGCCTGATACATACATTATTAGCCAAGCCACCAAGGGTATGGGAGGTTTAACCCTAGGGTTTGAGTTGTTTGGTGATTTCGGTAATTAGAATGCATAATTATGAGACTAGAAATGATTAGAATCATGTCATGGTAGTTATAGTTGTAGTTGTAGTCGCGAGGTAAATTAGTGTAACGACCAGTAGATTTTACTACTGAATACAACTGTACTGCTACGTATGGGATGAATACACATAAAATAAATCATGTTGAGACCTAAAAATACTCGTGGAATGATTTTGAGAACGATCGGTTAATCCTTCGAAATCTCGGGACGAGACTATACCGTGTTCCCTTTGGACAACCCATGGTATTTTGGGCATAGCTTTTTCATTTGAACTCCGATTTTTATTATTTTTATATCATCGGAAATATGAGATCGAGACATATAATTTCCACGTTGAATATTTTCCCAAACTCGGACCAGAAACTGGTCAAAAATATAAGTCAAAAATATTGTGAATAGTAATTTCAGGGTCAAATTGAGAAATCTCAAACTTTCTAAATTTTTTCACATTTATCTTCATAATTCCAAATATCAAAAGGGTCCTAGTGCATAAGGGTATACTATTCACAAATACCTAAATTAGAAGCAAATGAAAAAAGAAAGAAAGCTAATTACCGTGAAAAGAGAGAAGACAGAAGAACAAAGGCAATGGATAAAAGAAGAATGATGATAGAAGCAACCATAGAAGAGTTGAGAATCCAACAAAAAAATGAGGTAATGAAACTAAAACCAAATTTCAAGTTATGAGATTTTGGCAAATTGATGTTGTGGTAGTTGTAGTGATATATTATGGGTTATATATTAATGGTTAATTAGTAGAGAGATGAGTTATAGAGTAAGTGTTTGAGTTGAAAAGGTTTAAATTTTGATTTGGGAATAATAGATTTGTGATTAAATTAGTAGATAATGATGATTAATTGGTAGTTTAAAATATGTAGAATTGATATTAAGTGATGGATGGTGTATTGGATTGATTACATATGCATTGGGAATGTTAATTGACTTTAACATAGTTGAAAGTATGCAAGTTGGAGAAGTGTTTTAAGAATGTAAGCTTGTAATGAGATTAATTTGTAAATAATTTTTTTGAGGATATTATGCTTGGTAACTAATGTTTATGGTTTGTGTTTGAGTGGTGATATTGGATGAGTTTTGAAATTGGAGGAGCTTTTAAGTGTTGACGATGAATTGAGTAAGTTAGGTGATTTCTTAAATTTGGAAATTATGCATGTTTTATAGGTTATGAAGAGTGCTTATAAAATTACAAATTCTGATGAGGGGTAATTGCATTGGAAAAATTAAATGAGAAGATGAAATTGGAGAGTTAAGTAACAGTGGTGGGTTAGGATGCTTTCCGGACAGGCTATAAAGATTTAATTGTAATTCTAGTTTGTGATATCTGATTGATGAAGCATAAATTTCTGGATAAACTAGACATATAAATTTGTAACATATCTAAAATTTAGAATTTTTGGACTTAATATTAGACCGGACCGAATTTTTGAATTCAGGCTATCTACTGCCCCTTTGCCCAATTTTTCCAGTCGCGCAAACCCCGAACTTAAGTCCATAACTTGAGTTATAGGAATCAAAAATGTGATCCGTAAAAGTTAAAATAAATTAGACACATAAAAGAGTATTTTCTTAAAATTTTAGCCCTGAATTCAACCCCGATTTAACGCACCGAACTTTCAAAAATCAGTGGACTGAAATTTTCTAGAATGGGAGCAGAATATGGAGTTTTGTGTAGTAGCTTGAGAAATCTTCGAACAAGCATAGTAAAAATTGTTAGACTACCCTAAAATATTAGTAAAATAGCGAGTATGAGTTATCATGAATAATGAATAAATTTTATTAAGTAGGGATATAATTCTCAACCTTGGAACTAACGAATTTTGCTAATTCTAGATTATCTCCAGGAAATGTGATTCTGTCACCATCGCAAGGTGTCATAAGCAAGTTCCAAATCTGTGAGTGGACACTTTCTCTTTTACTTGATTTTCATTTCGCATTTTCATATCAGACTTACATTTTACGTTTTAGGGCATTAGAAGTTTTTCTTTTCAGTTATTGTTATAAATAGTTATGCTTTGAGAAAGGAAATGATTTTCAGAAAACAGTATTTGCAGTTTTAAGATTTAAAGTATGGTTTTCATGTTTTCGGGGCATGAGGTAAAAGAGGTAAAAACTCACCCCAGTATATAACTTGACTCAATATGAAATTGACGGATTTAGTGACATGTGCATATGTGGAGGACTGAGGGACGCTCTCAGATCCCCGAACCAGGCTAGGGGGACGGCGATACGTAACACCCCTAGACCTCAGTTTTAGAGCTTGAGTGGTAGCATAGATCCACACCCCCAGCTATAGTTTGTGGATTGGGGGACGGCGATACGTAACGCCCCAAGACCACCAGTTTCTGAGATAGTAGTAGCATGCTTTGGGGGACGGCGATACGTAACGTCCCAAAATCATGGATTTGCACTGCTGGCTCCAGTTAGGCGTATGGGGGGATGACGATACGTAATGCCCTCATACCTCCAGTTTTTCAGACAGAGATACAGATTTTAGAAAAGTTCACAGATTTCAGATTTTTAGTACAAAGTTTTCAGAAATTCGATTTTAGAAAATAGTTTTCGGAAACCAGAGTTTCAAAATAAGTTTTCAGGAAGATCAGTTTTATTAAAAGAGATTTCATATGAAGTGATTTTTCTGAAATTTTTGTTTTAAAAACATGGTTTTTTTATTTAATTTTTTTAGTTTTCTTGTCCACTCACTTAGATCGAATAGCCCTCACTCTCAGTTTTCTTTGGTTGCAGGTTTTCTTGTGGGACGAGCTCGGGAGGCCAGATACTGATGTCGGTCACTAGTGGGTCTGGGTCCACCAATTAAGATTCAGAGAGTATAAGAGTTCAGTCAGAATAAAAGTTCAGTCTAGTCAAATAAAGTTTAGATTCAGAAAGGTGTATAAGTAAAGTTGTGTTTCAGTATTAAGTGTTGAGTCGAAATGTATGTAATTTTAAGTTTATGAGAATTTGTATTTTATGTTAATAAGTTTGGACAATGGTTCCATGTTTAGATATTAGTTAAGTTAAGACAGTAGTAAAGTATACAATTATTAAGTCAGAGACTCAGGGGAATATTAAGACCTATTCCCTGCCGGTAACATCTCTGGATCGGGATGTTACAATTGGAGTTGTCGAGCACATTAGTCCAATTTGGGATCTTGGCCGCTAGTTGCATTTTGGGTATTTTTAGTAGATGAATTGCTTACGTTAGGACGTATCGCCAGCATGTCATGAGCATGCCGTGTCACAAGCACGGCATGTCACATCATGAGCATGTCATGTAGTAATAGCAGTTTAGTCGAATTAAGCTGTATGTTAGTATAGCTTTGGATGTTAAGTGAACGTCTTAAGCTATCACTTTAGTCATGTCATCGAGTATTCAACATGAACATGCATTCACGTTCACGGTTAGTATTCTTACTTCGAGTATGTTAATCATATTTGGACACAAGTTGCATTAGAGTCTTTACGCAGGATTCCTTCCCTAGCATTCAGGCATTCTGGCTTGGGACGTTAGTCTGTGAGTGAATGTTATCCATATATTTTTTACTTGATTCTTAGTTCATTGAACTTCATTTGATTCTATTTCCAATTCATGAACCTAGGTACTTGAATTAAATTTATATTTTTCGTTTATGCCTTTAGTCTAAATATTCATTTTATGTTATTTGGTTATGAATCATCTCTTTGCTATCCACATGTGATTTCTTTCTCTGTTTTCATTTAAATTTTATCTCATGTTCTTAGTTTGTATATTTAGTTTTGGTATTCACTTTATGAATTCAATTCACGTATCCATGTTTTACTATCAGGTTATATGTTAGTTTTTATACTCAACTTGGGTATTCGGATATGTTTCTAGTTCATAATTTATGACATTAGTTTATAGCTTATGTTCAGTTTACGTTATGTATTTTATGTATAAGATTCATTTTCCCAGCATGTTCATATCTATGGTAGAAGTACTTATTAGGTTTTTTTCGGACGACACCAATCTCATACATATTCTAAAATAGGTAATGAGGCATGTGTTAGGGTTGGTGCTTTGAGTGCCAATCTGAATCGTATTTATGTTCAATTCATGAAAACGAGCAGTACTTTTTCCATAATTTTACTAATTTAAATGGTAGCACCTCTTGTCATTTATATACGTATTCGATCTAATTTCGATTAGATTGATTAGATTGAAACTAAATTTAATTTAATGATATGTATATATATTAGACAAAGACCCCTGGATTTACAACGTAATGCGCAGTTACAACATAGCTTGTAATTGACATTGGGAAGTGTCACTATAAGTTGTATATCCTTAAATTAAGTTCCTGGTCAAGATTTACTGACACGGGTCGGTTAGAAAATTTGCTGAGATCAGTACATGTCGTATATCGGACTTGGTCCGATGGTTTATTCCAATGAACCATGAGTCTTGGGAGACTCGTATAGACATGTAGGTGTTTATTTGATAAACACCGAATGACTCACCAAAGATTTCCTATTAGATGATACACCAACATCAATAGGAATCTTCTTGGGTTGAGTAGTATAGTGATTCTTTGACTTGAGATACCACTGTGGATATATGAGTTATCCTCCACACTTATATGGTAGTCACGTCACCGATCTATTTAGATCAGGCCTCCGTCTGTTCGTTGAGTGTGGACTCATGCTCATGATATTCTGTAAGTATCAAGAAAGGATCCGCCAGTTCTGTGTATAGAGCATAGGTAGTCCTTTATGTGATTAGAAATCTGTTAAATCTATGGCCATGGTAGACTTCGGAAGTGAGTTCCGAATGTTATTTAGAGATTGCTAATAGATATGTCGACGAGATTATTCCTATAGAGATTTTACGTTTATATTTATATCTCTGGGATAATCCGGAGACCTGTGACAGATGGATTATACGTATGCAATGACCTTTACCTGTATGATTCGGAGAGTTTATCTGTAGTTGTCATAATTTACGGGTAGGTGAATTATGGACACAAAATTAGATTTCGTGACAGATATGTATGAATCTAGAGAGTCTCACTAATCGTAGAGCACTATGGCAACTGTTATGAATAATACTGATTATTTATAACTCATTTAACGGTTAAACGAAAAATACATACAATCGGGACCTAACGGTCATTTCCTAATTAATATGTATTTATATTTAATACTTGATTTTATTTAAATACACATTAATAAAATATCAAATTGTGATTTTTTTATATATATATATATCATTAATATATGTATTTGAGATATTTATTTTAAATATAATACATATATTTAATATATTTATATTTATTATTTAATTGTTAAATTATTAAATTTATCTATAAAGTAAATATCTTTTATAATGATTTGCTTTATTAAAGCTTGGAAATGACATGATGTCATTGCAACACATTTTGTTTGCTTTATTAAAGTTAATGTGTTAATTTTAATTTTGAAAAATGTGTGCTAATAAATAAAAACTGAATTTTTAACTGAAAAATTAGATTTATCATTAATTACTATGAGACCCCTACACTTTGTAAATTAATCATTTTGGTCCTTAACTTGTCAAATACATATTTAATTGATTCCAAATCAATTCCAAAATAATTTATACAATTTGCAACATAAACAAGAAACTTTTTCAGAATTCTGAAACTGCCCAGATTTTTCCAGAATTACGAAAACAGCCTAGATTTTGTATTAATTGCAATTTGTCCCAATTTATTCAAAATACATCAAGACCAAAGCCAATCAATCCCAAATTTGACATACATCAAATATACATCAAATTATATTATATATATGAAAATTCCCAAAATTGGAATGGGTTAAGAACCCTAATTTCATAAATTACTCTAATTTTAAAATTTACATTAAATTGATAAAATTTAATACTTTAATCATCCAATTACCACACCAATCAAGTCTCGCCATCATGAAATTAATCAAGAACAATTCTAGGTTAATTATGAATGGCTAATCTATTGGGGTTGGTGCTCAGAGCACCAATTCCCGGTTGTATTTCCTTGAAAATACTATTATAAACATTTTATTATGAATAAAATAAGCGGTTTCTGTAATATAATATATTTTTTAATATGGTAAAGACGTAATAGACCTTAGGATGATTAGCCATGATACAGTTGTAAAAGCGTTGCAACTGACATTGAGTTCTATTATGACGTTGTCATTCTTAGACTGTTCCTGGTCAAGGTTTACACTACTTAATCAGTGAAGTAAACCCGTTGAGACCGGTACATATCGTATAATGGAATATATGATTCCAATGGTTTCTCAATGAACCATGAGTCTTGGAGACTTGTATAGACGTATAGGTGTTTATAGCAGATAAATACTGAACGACTCACCGAATATTCTTAATTTATGGTACACCAACATCAATAAGAATCTTCTCGGGTTGAGTAGCATTTGTGATTCTTTGACTTGAGATACCACTGTGTGTTAGTGTCTCTAAGACTTTCCCAAGGATCCTAAACAATGCTTTGTGTGTGAGTAAATCAAAATAAGTTACGGAAGACTGACATTGATCGGTTGAGAATTTCAAAATTTCTCCTCAGATGTGGAAGCTCCAAGCTTTGTTGAGTGTTTCCAACACTTGGGTGAGTTTCCCTATCACATTCTTTTAAATCTTGAAGTGCTAGCTTGCTTGAAATTTTGCAACAAAATTCCAATGGAGATGAGAGGCTCATATTTTTTGCAAGAAAAAGAGAAGATAAATAGTGTTGTTTCCAAAACAATTAGTTTCTAAATCTTGGTTGATTTGGTTGATGTGTTGGTTTAATACATCCAATTAATTCCAACAACTTCTATCAAGTGTCATACAATGGATGTAAGTCTTGGGTCCCACCACTTTAAATTCAAAATTAAAGTTGGTTTGTCTAATATACAACTTAGCTTTGGGCCCGGGTTCGTTTAATCTAATCAAACGAATTTTCCGTCGTGACATAATTAAATCCAATTTAATTAAGTTATAATGTCTAGCAAAATTATTACGAAAATCACTTGCGAATTAATTCCAAATTAATTCGTTCGCACGAATTAAAATCCAATTTTAATTCCGCATTGAAATCCAATTTCAATTAATATATCAAACATATAATTTTAGCTCAATTAAATAAATTAAATAGTAAAATCCAATTTATCTATTAAATTTACTTTGCCGATTAATTCCAAATTAATCGCGCTCTCTCTCTCTTCTAGACGAATTTAATCCCAGACAAATTCTTACCGTAATTAATCCCAGATTAATTTTCTCTCTCATAATTAATCCCGAATTAATTAGGTTTGAGTCAAATATCATCAATGAATATTCGGGAAGTGACCCAAGAGATCCCTGGATATGTTGGCAGTAAATACGGTCATCGGACTATCCGAACACGTGCGTACCCAGTACCACATTCTTACCGATTTACAAGACATGGTTGGCTTCTAGCAAAGTACCATGCCTACCCAATTCTCCAGAAATATTCAATGAGGAATATATAATATTTATCAGGCGTAGTATATAATATATTACGTAATACAATCCAGTATCGGATGTCACATGCTAGGCCCGGGGCTGGAATTGTGTCTGCTCCGTATGAAGCATATATCAGATCACTAGCAACTAGTCTCTGTAATCGGATAATCATGAACTATTCATACTATCCCGATAGCTGCAGCATTTAAGAGTACTAGTTCTGTATCCCTGCGTGATCATCATCTCCATATGACTGAATTGATACTTCCGTCTTGACATCACACTCAACACACTATGATTCTCAGTAAACCCAGAAGAGGCATACACAGAACTTGTTAAAGCTCCGGACGACCAAAACCAAAGTATACCAATTATCGCAAGTATTAACGATGCAAGTCTCAGGTTAAGACCACATACACCTACCCTGATTCGAATTCCCGTAGACACATAGTCATACTACCAATGGGATTCCTATGGGTCTATCCAGATCGAAGTTGTTCCCGGTCCAATGGATAACAGAACCTACTATCACACTTACATAAGTATCCAATACTTAAATATACGAGAATTATATCGTTAAGCTTCCATAACGCACACAAGTGTAATACTAGTCTATTCCATATTATCAATGTCCAGTCTCGATAATACTACGACTAGGGATATTTAATGATTAATCCTTTCGTGGATTAATACTGTCACATATCTTATTAATCCAGTACCAATCAAATGGAATTTTATCATTTATATATCCAAGTAATCCAATTACAAAATGATAAAAGAGCAATTTCATTTGTTACATAGTTAATTTATATAAGAACACTATGTTCTTTACAAATAGTGATGCTATGGGTCATAATTGTCTAACAATCTCCCACTAGGCCTATAGCCAGTCACTCAAGTGTCCAACACCTGAACTATGTACAGGTCGCTCATGCTTATGCTGAGATATCACTTTCATCGGCGGATATGCAAGGTTGTCATCTGATGCAATCTTGACATCACCGCGATGTGTGATCTTATGAATCAGATGAAACCATCGAAGTACATACTTGGATCATTGATGAGATTGTGGTTCCTTAGCCTGTGATGTAGCCCAACTCAAGTGCTAACAGAACTACTCCTAATCCAATTAAGAATTTTATAGATCCTAAATGCTTATTTTGCTGCCTCAGCCGCAACAATGTATTCCACTTTTTGTTGTTGAATTGGCAACAGTATCTTGCTTGGAAGATTTCCAACTCACTGTTCCGTTGTTCAAATAAAATATGTACCCAAATTGTGACTTACAATCGTCTTTATCGGTTTGGAAACTTACATCGGTGAACCTAGTCACCTCAAGTTCTCCACCTCCATAGATTAAGAAAGCATACTTAGTTCGTCCAAGATACTCAAGGATGTTCTTAACATCAATCCAGTGACCATCACCTGGATCGGCCTGATTGTGACAGTAGATGCTCAAAGCATATGAGACACCAGGTCATGTACATGTTTATCAATGTACGAGTTCTCGGAGAGTGCCAACAACTTTTAGATCTATCAAGTAGATCCTTCTTTCTAGAATAAAGGTTGCCTCTCCCAAGAATTTAATGGATAATTTTAATGAAACCCAAGCTTTCGCCGACTGTTGTATGGGAATGTCATTGATTAGAAGCAATATCATCAACGTAAATGACAATAAATGTCAGTGCGCTCCCACTAACCTTTTTTATATACACAAGAATCATCTGTGTTTTTAATGAATCCATATTATAATATGATCTCATTAAAACTTTGGTTCCAAGAATGCAATACTTGCTTCAATCTATAAATAGATCGATTTAACTTGCAAACCTTGTTTGCATATTTTGGCACGATAAACCGTTAGGCTGTTGTATATAAACATTCTCCAAAAGGTTTCCTTTAAGGAAAGTGATTTTGACATTCATCTGCCATATTTCATAATCGAAATATGCAGCATTAGTAAGCATTATCCGAATGGATTTAATCATGGCAACAGGTAAATGGTTTCTTCGTAATCAACACCATGTCGATGACGATACCCTTTTGATACAAGCCTAACTTTGTATGTTTGTATGTTGTCATCCATATTTTTCTTCACCATGAAGACCCATGTGCTACCAATAGGTACAATACCTTCTAGTACATCAACCAGTGTCCAAACTTGGTTGGTATACATGGAATCTATTTCGGACTTCATGGCATCTTACCATAAAGCGGAGTCGATACCTTGTATCACTTCCTCATACGCAGCCGATTTGTATTCTTCAATAAAATTGATATCTACATGAGGTGAGATCAGAAACCCATACCTCTAAGGTTGTTTTCTAACTCTCTCCAACCTACGCAGTTCTTGTGTATTATAAGATTATGGAACAGTCTCATCCCTGATGAACTGTTTGTGTTCCAAGATGGGATCGGTGGCAGGAACAATATCACTCATATTTTCATCTAGTTCTACTTTCCTCTCACTTACTAATGTATTTAGGAATTCCTCTAAGGAAAACCGCATGGAGAGCAACAAATACCTTGTTCTCTTGTGGGTTATAGAAGTAATATCCTTTGGTTTCCCTAGGATAACCTATTACAAATAGGCACTTATCCGATTTGGGTTCTAGGTTGGTACCATCCAAATATTTAACTATATGCCCAACATCCCCAAATCTTCAGGAATGAGAAACCTAGTTTCTTTCTTGTCCATATTTCATATGGAGTCCGTCCAACAGACTTTGCTGGAACCTTATTCAAAATAAGTATTTTATTATTCAATGTGTATCCCTGAAGGAAATTAGTAGTTCACTGCGACTCATTATTGACCTTACCATGTCCAACAAAGTTCGATTTCTCCGTTCGGACACACCACTCAATTGAGGTGTTCAGGGAGGAGTCCACTATAAAGAATACCATACTCTTTCAAGTAATCGAGAAACTGATTACTCAAGTATTTTCCATCACGGTCCAATCATGATGTTTTAATACTTTTGCTGGTCTGTTTTTCTACTTCGTGTCGAAACTCTTTGAATTTCTCAAAAGTTTCAGATTTGTGTTCCATAAGATACACATAATCATAACACGATGCAACATCTGTAAAGGTTATGAAGTATTCATAACCACCTCTAGCCTAGCTAGACATGGGCCCATATACGTCACTATGATCGAGGGCTAACAGCTCGGTGGCACATACATATTTGCCGCTAAAAGGCATTTTAAGCACTTTGCCTAATAAATAAGATTCGCAGACATCATATGATTTAGGATCAAATCCGTCCAAGTATCTACTCTTCGAAAATATGGATATACGAGTCTTGTTAATGTATCACAGACAACAATACCACAAATAAGTCTCATCTGATTTATTCAGTTTAAGCCTTTTGCTTGTTATATTATATGTTTGAGATTCATTTATATTCAAAATATAAAGACTATTATTAACATCTGCTTTACATATTAAAATGTTATCTTTATATACAAAACACCCAATGTTCCGGAATACAAAGGTATTCATACAACGGGTCAAACAAAATACAGCGATGATATTCCTTAGTCAAACTAGGTACAAAATTACAGTCACCTAATATAATTACATGCCCCAATGGCAGATACAAAACATAGGTCCTAACGGCCAAAACAGCGACTCTCGTCCCATTTCCGACTCGTAGATCGATCTCACTTGAAGCCAGTATCCTGCTAATCATCATATCTTGCACATCAGTACATATGTGAGTACCACATCCAGAATCAAAAATCTAATTTTTAAAACTAGTAGTGGACATGTTTATAACAAACATACCTGAAGCCGAAGCCTTACCCATCTTCACTTCCTTCAACTCTGCCTTGTACTCACGGCAGTCACGCTTCCAGTGACCCCATTTGCCATAATATAGGCAGACGTCTTGGGATATGTCCTTAGTCTTCCCAGAAGACTGTGATGATTTAGCCTTTCATTTTTTCTTCCTTTTCTTCACACCCTCATAAGCCTTCGGCCAAGCCTTGGCAATTTGGGATGTCGAAGTAATGTGCGCCTCATGCATCTTATCCTTTAGAAGCTCTGGCTCTGCTTCTTTCAACATTGCCATTAACTCTCCAAGAGTTTTCTCTTGGTCCATCATGTTATAGTTCATGACGAACCAGCCCCAGCAGTCGGGCAGAGACTGTAAGATCAAATCTATGGAATTTTTGACCTAGAAGGTTATGCCTAGCTGACCTAGCTGTTCGACGTCAGCAATCATCTGTGACACATAGTGCTCGACAGATGTACCCTCTGACATACGCGTGCGAAATAGCTTTTTTTTCAATTCATACTTCTAAGATCAAAGGTTAGATCTGTGAAGGTCCTTCAATTTCAACATCATACTCTAAGGATCCAATATTTTATTCTGACGACGAAATTGATGAGTCATTGCAGCAAGCATGATGGATTGGGCACTAAAGTTATCATCATGATGAGTCTTCCAAAGCTCATGCTCTACTATTTACTCAACTCTGGGCTCAGGCCCGAGAGAATTCTCTATGATATAGAGTAACTTCTCGGCTCCCAGGACTATCTGAAGATTCATCTCCCAACCTAGAAAATTAGAGTCGTTAATGTCTCTAACGCTAATCTTTCGAGCCATCTCGATTGCAATAGTCCAACTATTCAATCAACAATTTCGGGTACACTCAAAATGTAATGGTTACTATAGTCCAACTATATAACCAACTACAAGTGGAGTAGTGTCTTGTACAGTCTAACTGTTCAAAGAAAGTAATATTCAATATTAATCCAACTAATATATTTATAACAACGATAAATAAAATAAAAGAGCACGTATTGGCAAGTATTTAAATAAAATTACAAATTTAATACCAGCCTCCCACTATTTTTCGGCGAGCCTCTAACCCTCCGTTGCTTAATCGGGAAAACCAATTTCCTAGTGGGCTAGGATCCCGTTAAATAACACACAACCTTGACTTTGGCCAACAAGTTGTATGAAACTTAAATAGGTAGATCTCTAAGTTCAATTGGATCTCATCCAATTACTAGATCCGGTAGGTGGACCTCCAAGTCCAAAACATATATCCACTATATCATCATAACATTTTCCTCTGAATCAGCTAAGCCTTGGCTTTGGCTCAACAAGCTTAATGATTCTAGTTAAGCATGACCTATTGACAGTGGAAAAGCTTCGTAATCCACGTCGATGTACAGAAGTGACCTTGACTTTGGTCAATAAGTCACAACTGCCCAAGACATGCGATATGTAACAAAGCTTTCGTGGTTCAAACACATTCACAATGGACAATGATCTTGACTTTGGCCAACAAACCAATGCCAATTTTGGATCTTGAGAAAGAACCACTCAATGGAAGGAAAACACTTAATATTAAAGTGAGTTTTTGCATAAATTGGCAACCAATTTATTATCTTTGATTAGGTCTCATCATACACCCTTAAACATGCATTCTAAAAGCATAATAAGGTACAGAAAAATTAATAATGATACGCGGATGGATATAAAACACAATTTGTTCCTAGAATAAATCTCTTATTTTCCTCTCTCCCGCTAGCACTATACATACTTCTACCCAATTACATAACACTAAAAGAAACCTCATTTACATTGAGGGGAATTGGTGAGAAGAGAAATAAAAAAAAATAAGGTAAAAGGCTGGACACACAGCTCCAACTTAAATAAATTCCAAATTTATAAAAATTTTCAAAATTGCCCCCACCCATCTAATATCCATCCGATATACATTATTCATACAAATACATCCAAGTATTCACACAAATCAAGTTGTCAATCAATCTAATCCAATTAATTATTCTTTGATTAATGACCATCTAATGTTCAAACAACGATTTGATTTGAGCGAGTCCAACTCGCTTCAGAATAAATACTCAAAATATGTATTTTTGAATTATATCGAACTATAATTTTAAATCCAATTTTAATTGTATTTAATTCCAAATTAAATAATTACACTTTTAATAGTGTCTTTTAGACCTGGATTCCAATCCAATCCAATTGGGTCTCAAAGCCCAATTAATATCCAATGCCAATTTAATTAAAGTCCAATGGGCTTTTAATTAATTCTTTAGGCATGGAATTTGGCCATTATGGATCCAACCCTAGATGCCAAGGCCCAATTAGGAATCACTCTATGTCACAAAATCAATTTGGGCCCATTAGGCCCAATGTCATATTTGGACTTTATGGAATTGGTTTTAGGCCCAATTGGATCCAACCTAATTGTCCAAAACCATACTTGGCCCAACCAAGCCCTTTAGCTCAAATATAAAAAATTAGCACAATCCAATTTTAAAGACTAATTTATATTAACATAATATTCCAAATATCACATTAATTTCAATTAAAGTGTAATTAACACAATTAATCAATTAATCCAATCAATCATTCTCAATTTCAAAATCATGTCCAACACAAAATTGAAGCAAAATCAACTCATTTCAAAATGCTCAAGCTCACGACAATACATGAAATCAACATCCAATTTTGATTTCAATCTAATTAAATCAATAATTAACATTTAATTTCATGTCAATTAACATATCCAATTGTCAAATTCAAAAAATCACCATGAGCATTTTCTAAGGTGCATTCGGCTATGATAAGGAATTAGGGATTTTTTATCCAATCAATTTTTCTCAAATCCAAAGATGCACAAATCCAATTCATCATCATATAAACACAACCAAATAATCAATTTGGAAAAATCATGCTCCAAGCAAAAATACCCAAAAACCCTAGAATTCAAATCATGCTTAGATTGGCTCTTGATACCATTGTTAGTATCTCTAAGACTTGCCCAATGATCCTAAACAATGATTTGTGTATGAATAAATCAAAATAAGTTGCGGAAGTCTTACATTGATCGGTTGAGAATTTCAAAATTTCTCCTCGGATGTGGAAGCTCCAAGCTTTATTGAGTGTTTCCAACACTTGGGTGAGTTTTCCTATCACATTCTTTTAACTCTTGAAATGCTAGCTTGCTTGAAATTTTGCAACAAAATTCCAATGTAGAGAAGAGGCTCATGTTTTTTGCAAGAAAGAGAGAAGATGAATAGTATTGTTTCCAAAACAATTAGTTTCAAAAACTTGGTTGACTTGGTTGGTGTGTTGGTTTAATACATCCAATTTATTAATGCTAACAACTTCCATCAAGTGTCAAATAATTGATGTAAGTCTTGGATCCCACCACTTTAAATTCCAAATTAAAGTTGGCTTGTCCAATACACAACTTGGATTTGGGCCCAGGTGTTGGACAATTATGACCCATAGCGTCACTATTTGTACAGATCATGGTGTTGTTGTACAAATTAACTATGTGACAAAGGAGATTGCACTCTTATCATTTGTGATTAGATCACCAAGATGTATAAATGATGAGAGGTCCCTATGATTTGTTCCTGGACAGAGAATGATATGAGACAGTATCAGTCCACGAAGGATAAATCATTAAATATCCCTAGTCAGAGTATTATCGAGATTGGACATCGATAAATACGTAAAAGACTAGTATTGCACTTGTACGCGTTGTGAGGGCACAACGACATAGTTCTCATATATTTGGGTATAGGATACTCATGCAAGTGTAATAGGAGATTGTGTTTCCCGATGGTACGGGAAATAGCTTCGCTCTGGATAGACCCCTCGGAATCCCATTGGTATTATGACTATGTGTCTATGGGAGGCCGAAATCAAGGTAGGTGTGTATAGTCTTAACCTGAGACTTACATCGCTAATACTTACGATAATCGATAGACTTTGGTCTTGGTGGTACAGGGCTTTAACCGGTTCTGCGTACACCACTTCTGGGTTTATCAGAGAGTCGTAGTGTATTGGGTGTGATGTCAAGACGGAAGTATCACTTCAGTCATAGTGGAGATGATGTCACGCAGGATACGGTACTAGTGCTCTTGAGTGTTGCGCAACCAATCGGGATATTGTGACCAGGTCATGAATATCCGATTATAGAGACTATGTTACCAGACATCCGATATGTGTTTCGGACGGGGCAGACACTTATCCAGCCCCAGCCCTAGCACGTGACTATCCGATACTGGACCGATACGCACAATACTACGGTATACTACGCTTGATATAGATCCTTATTCCTGTAAGGATGTTTCCGGAGAATTGGATAGACATGGTGCTTTGCTAGAAGCCAACCTTGTCTTGTAAATCGGTATAAACGTAGTACGAGGTACTTACGTGTTCGGATAGTCCGACGACCGATTTGACTGCCAACATATCCGGGGATCTCATGGGTCGCTTCCCAAAGATTCACCGATGACGTATGACTCGCACTTATATTAATCTGGGATTAATTGCGGAGATATTTTATCTAGGATAAAATAACGATTAAAGAGAGAGAAACATTAATTTGGAATTAATCGAGGAATTAATATATTTGATATATTAATCGAAATTGGATTTCGACGCGGAATTAAAATTAGATTTTAATTCGGGCGAACGAATTAATTTAGAATTAATTCGTTAGCGACGTGAATAGTGATTTCGCTTGGCGTAATCGTTTAATTACGACGCAACGGAAAATTCATTAATTTGGAATTAATCGAGGAATTAATATATTTGATATATTAATCGAAATTGGATTTCGACGCGGAATTAAAATTAGATTTTAATTCGGGCGAACGAATTAATTTAGAATTAATTCGTTAGCGACGTGAATAGTGATTTCGCTTGGCGTAATCGTTTAATTACGACGCAACGGAAAATTCATTAATTTGGAATTAATCGAGGAATTAATATATTTGATATATTAATCGAAATTGGATTTCGACGCGGAATTAAAATTAGATTTTAATTCGGGCGAACGAATTAATTTAGAATTAATTCGTTAGCGACGTGAATAGTGATTTCGCTTGGCGTAATCGTTTAATTACGACGCAACGGAAAATTCATTAATTTGGAATTAATCGAGGAATTAATATATTTGATATATTAATCGAAATTGGATTTCGACGCGGAATTAAAATTAGATTTTAATTCGGGCGAACGAATTAATTTAGAATTAATTCGTTAGCGACGTGAATAGTGATTTCGCTTGGCGTAATCGTTTAATTACGACGCAACGGAAAATTCATTAATTTGGAATTAATCGAGGAATTAATATATTTGATATATTAATCGAAATTGGATTTCGACGCGGAATTAAAATTAGATTTTAATTCGGGCGAACGAATTAATTTAGAATTAATTCGTTAGCGACGTGAATAGTGATTTCGCTTGGCGTAATCGTTTAATTACGACGCAACGGAAAATTCATTAATTTGGAATTAACGAACCCGAGCCCGAGATTATTTACGAGCGTATTCGTATTTAGAATTCGAGTGCGGCACGTCAAATCAAGCGTCAAATCGCTAGTCGCATCTAGCGTCACATCAAGCGTCAAATCATGTCACTTTGAGTGATGTGACAATTGATTGGATTGATTGAATGATGTAAGTGATGTGATGTGACTTGATGATTGAAAGGTGATGTGTGTTGTTGACATTTAAAGCCAAATGGCTTTGAAATGAATTTAAAATGAAATTCATATGCATTTGATGCATAAAAAGAAAAGAAAAACCGTATACACACATAAGACTAATTTTCCCTCCTCTCTCTCCACTTCTTCTCCTCTCTTCTCTCACGCCATTTCTCTTTTCTTTGAGGCAGTGAACTGCCGAATTTGATGAAGATAAATGGAGGGAAGCAAGTGTGTTTTGTGGCAAAACAAGAGTGCTAGCACACTCCGAGTTCAATGCGAAGGTGATAGGGAAGTTAACCCATGAGCCGGGAAGCCATTCGGTGAAGCTTGGAGCTTCAAAACTTGAAGAGAAGGGGCGCCAAACACTGTTCACAGCAGCCCACTGCATTGCAAAAGTGTGCAGAATTTGTTTTTTTTTTTGGTTGCCCAAATCGTCGCTCAACCGCTCGATGTAAGTATTCCGCACTTCCGTCGTTGTATTCACTTGTTATTCATGCTTGAGTTTTGATCTTGGGACCTTGAAAAACTCCAACAATAAGTATCACTCCAGTCTTTGTGGAGATGATGGTCATGTAGGATATGGTATTAGTACTCTTAAATGCTGCAGCTATCGGGATAAAATAACAAGGTCAGGTTTATCCGATTATAGAGACTAGTTACCAGACATCCGACATGTGCTTCGTATGAGGCAGACACAATTCCAGCCCCAGGCCTAGCACGTGATCATCTGATACTGGACAGAAATACGCAATACTACGTATACTACGCCTGATACAGATCCTTTATTCCTGTAAGGATATTTCTGGAGAATTGGGTAGGCATGGTGCTTTGTTAGAGGTCAACCTTGTCTTGTAAAATGATAAAATGTAGTACGAGGTACTTACGTGTTTGGATAGTCCGACGACCGAATTTACTGCCAACATATCCGAGGATCTCATGGGTCACTTCCCAAAGATTCACCGATAACGTATGACTCGCACTTTAATTAATCTGGGATTAATTATTAGAGAGAGAGAAAATTAATCTGGGATTAATTTCAGAGATATTTTATCTTGGATAAAATATCATTAAAGATAGATAACGATTAATTTGGAATTAATCCGTAAATTAATATATTCGATATATTAAACGAAATTGGATTTAGACGCGGAATTAAAATTAGATTTTAATTCGGGCGAAAGAATTAATTTGGAATTAATTCATTAGCGACGTGAATAGTAATTATGCTTGGCATGATTATTTAATTAAATTAGATTTAATTACGATGCAACGGAAAAATCGTTAATTTGGAATTATCGAACCCAAGCCCGAGATTATTTGCGAGCGCATTTGTATTTCGAATTCGAGTGCGGCATGCAAGTCAAATCGAGCGTCAAATCACTAGTCGCATCTAGCGTCACAACATTCGTCAATCAAGTGATGGATGTCTTTCACTTTGAATGATTGACGCAAGTCACTATTCATGATTGATGGAGTGATGTGAGTTGATGTGTGGTAGGTGTGGCTTTTATTATTTGACTTTAAAATCCAAATTCAAATGAAATGCATTTGAATTTCAAATGTGTGTATTTAATACGCAAATTTGGAAACACTTTACCATCTCTCTCTCTTTTCTTCCCATCTCTTTTTCTCTATTTCTCCTCACATTCACACGCCCAAGGGGCTGTGAAACTGTCCAATGCCGTGAGTTATGATGGGAATAAAGAGATAATTTTGTTGCAAAATCGGAGGTGCTAGCACACTTAGAAGGCATACGAAGGTGATAGGGAAACCCACCCATGAGCCGGAAATCATTTGACGAAGCTTGGAGCTCTATTTCTTAGATCAAAATCTGATTTTTGGAGGCAGAAAATCTACACTGCAGTGGCGCCACTTTGGAAGGGAAAAACAAACTTTGTTTGTTGCCGAATCGTCTGAACCAATCGATGTGAGCATTTCGCTTTCTCTTTTGATGTATTCAAACTTATTATTCATGCTTATAATGATCTTAGGACGTAATTAGAAACCAACAATGGCATCAAGAGCCTAGGTTTGAGCATGAAAATGTTAGGGCTTATAATTGGGTAAACTTGATTTTGAGCATGTTTAATGAAATTGGATGATTTGATATGCTTTATACATGTTTAATTTAAGATTGATTGGATCAATTTGTTGAAATTGTGATTGGATCAAATTTCCCCAAAAATTATGGCTTGGCCGAATTTGAAGGATGCCCTAGAGTCTTGGATTTTTTTTGATTTTTGGACATTGGATGTATTGGAAATCATTCGGGATGTGGATTTGATATCGATTATGTAATTAATTGGATTGAATTCTTATCGGATAAAAATCCCCTCATTAGCCGAGACTAAGAAGCATGTATATGGGTTTGATTTTTGATAAAATGTGTTGGACATGTTTTGTTGATAAAGAGCATGATTAATTAAGCTAATTGATGTTTTAGAAATGTTAATTGGGTAATTAATTATGTTGAACACTTTATGTAATTAAATTGGAAATTTGGAATTTGGTAATTTAATTATTTGGGCCTAATTTTGGAAATTGGACTTTTAATGTTGTAAATGGGCTTATTGGGCTTTGTTGTACAAAGTTGGGTTTAGGCCAAATGGATTGGATCCAATTGGGCCCAAAACCACTTCCGTTAAGCCCAAATGCGACTTAATGAACCTTTAAAGTTTAATTGGGCCTAACGGGCCAAAATTGATTTATGGGCTTATGGGGTAATTCCCGGATTGGATTTTGGTTATTCGGTTTGACCCGAGTTGACCAAAAGTCCACGTATTAAGAAATCAATTAAAAGCCCATTGGACTTTAATTGAATTGACGTTGGACGTTAATCGGTATTTGAGACGCGTTACGATTAAATTTGGAATTTAAGTCGTAAAAGGTTTATTATTAAAGTGTAATATTTAATTTGGAATTAAATAGCGAATTAGAATTGAATGCATGTTAAATTGGATTTAATATTGTAGTTTAATTTAATTCGAGAATTCGTACTTTGAGTACTTATTCGCAAAACGAATTTGACTCGAGCAAAATCAAATCGTTGTTTGAACATTGGATGATCACTAATTATCAGATTAATTAATTTGATTAGATTGATTGATAACATGCTTGTGTGAATACATGGTTGTGGTGAATGAATAATGTATATCGGATGGATATTAGATGGGTGGGGCAATTTTAGAAATTGTTGTAATAAATTTGATTTATTAAATTGGACCTGCGTGTCCAGCCTTATCACCTCCATATTCTTTGTATTCTCTTCTTACCTATTCCCCTCAATGTAAAATGAGGTTTTTTTTAGAAGTGTAGTGTAACGGGTAGAAGTGATACATGTGCTAGCGGGAGAGAGAAAATGAGAGATTTAATCTAGGATCAATGTGTAAAATATCCATCCGCATATCATTATTATTTTATTCATATGCGCTTTATTATGTGTTTAGAATGCATGTTTAAGGGTGTATGATGATGAGACCTTAACAAAGATAATAAATTGGTTGCCAATTTGCACCCGAAAAACTCTCGCAATTTATTAAGCGTTTTTCCTTCCATTGAGTGATTCTTACTCAAGATCTAAGATGGCACATCAGTGTCTTGTCCAAGTTGTGGTTTGTTGGCCAAATTCAAGACCACTTCTTGTCCATCGACATTGATTATAAAGATTTCCATGGTCAATGGGTTCCGCTTAACTGGGATCATTAAGCTTGTTGTGCCAAAGCCATGGCTTAGTTGATTCAGAGGAAAAAGGTTAGGCAATCATTGGATGTATTGACATATATGAGATATATGTTTCGGACTTGGATGTCCCCCTACCGGATCTAGGAATTGGAATGGATCCAATTGATCTTAGAGATCTACCTAGTTAATTATCATACAATTTGTTGGCCAAAGTAAAGATTGTGTAATATTTAACGGGATCCTAGCCCACTAGGAAACATGGTTTCCCGAGTACTCGACAGAGGGTTAGAGGCTCGCCAAAAAATAGTCGGAGGCAAGTATTGAATTTGCAATACTCGTTTAATTACTTGTCATACGCGCTCAAACAAATATCATTCGTCGTTATAATTAAATGTTAGTTGGACTAATATTTAAATTGTTATTTTAATAAATAGTTGGATTATATTCAAACTATTCATTTATAGTTGATTTATAATTGGATTATAGTAATCAATATAATGATTTTAATCTATTAAATTATAGGTGATGAAATAATTGGACTATTGTAATCATTATAATAAATAGTACCTAAATCATTGATTAAATAGTTGGACTATTAAAATCAAGATAAAATTGAAAGATTGACGTTTAAACATAATCCTAGGAAAATGTATTAAATGGTTAAATTTTCAAATTGGGAATAAAATTACAGGATGGTCCTGGAAAATAATAAGTTATTTTATTTGATAAAATAATATATTAAGCATAAGCCCGGAGTTAAGCAAATAGTAGAGCATAATCTTTGGAAGATCATGCAATGATAATTTTAGTGCTAATCCATTAAGCTTGTCGTAGTAGACTCCTTAATTTCTGAATCAGAACTAAGGATTAGATCCTTAAAGATGATAATGAAACTGAAGGATCTTCAAAGATCTATCCTTAGAATCCTAGAAGTACTAAAATTGCAATAATAACTCTTGGAGGGTTAATGACTGTTCTCTAGGAGACAAAGTCAAAGTTTGCAATTAGGCAAGTTGCGCAAGGCGCACCTCACTTCGATATTCTAGAAGGCCAAGGCTTGGCCAAAGGCTACTGGAATGTTGAAAAGGGCATTATAATATTGTGGGAAGATAAAGGATATATCCTAAAATGTCTGCTTAAATATGGCAAACGGGATTGCGGAAACGTGACTGCCGTTTGGACAAAAGCAGACATGAAGGAATTGAAGATGAGAAAGGCTCTGACTTCAAATATGTTTGTCAAAATATGTTCACTACTAGTATTGAAATTGGATTTTAAATACTTAGTATGGTACATAAAATATGTGTACTGATGTGCAGAATCTGCTATGACCAGGATACTGACTTCAGTTGAGATATATCCGCGGAATGAAAACGAGACAAAAGTCGTTGTTTTAAGCGTAGATACCTAAGTTTGGGAACTACCCTCGGGAGTGTACCTAAATTAGGAAACTGTTATAATGTAACTAGTTTGACTGGATACATTATCTATATATCAGTGTTTAACCCGCCGCGGGTGAACCTTTATATTCTAGAACACTAAAGTTTTATTATATAAAGATGATATTGAGATAAACACACATTATATGTGAATAACAGCATTTATATTTTGAATATAAATAATATCTCAAACATATAACTTGACAAACAAATAGCTCAAACTGATTTGATCAGTAGAAACCTATTACGGCATAGTTGTCTGGGACACAACTATAACAAGAATCGTATATCCACACTTTGAAGAGTGGGTACTCGGACGAATTTGATTCTATTCAAATAAAGTCTACGAATCTAGTTTATTGGGCAAAGTGCCTAAAACACTATTTATGGTAAGTGGGCCCATGTCTAGCTAGGCTAGATGTGGATATGAATATTTCGTGTACTATACGGATATGGCATCGTGTTATGGTTATGTATTTATTTTGAAGAACACAAATCAGAAACTTTTACAGTTTTCGACACGAAATATACAAACAGATCGGCTAAAGTATTAAATCATCACGGTGAGACCGTAATGGAAAATACTTAAGCAATAAGTTTCTAATATACTTGAAAGAGTATAGTATTCTTTTAAATGAGGACTCCTCCTGGAACACGTCAATTTGACGGTGTGTCCAAACTGATAAATCGAATTTTATTGGACATGATAAGGTTAAATCATGAGTCGCTCTGAGCTACATTTCCTTCAACGGATAAGCATTAACAGTGCATAAATTATTTAGAATAAGGTTCCATAAAATCTGTTTGACAGATTTCATATCAGATATGAACGGGAAAGAAACTGGGTTTCACATTCCTGATATTTGGGTATGCTAGGCATATGTTTGGATGATACCAAACGAAAACCCAAATGGATAAGTGCAAATTGTAGGTTATCCTAGAGATTCCATAGCTATTGTACTTATACATCTCACCAGAGAACAATTGGATTGTTGCTCGCCATGCGGTTTTCCTAAGAGGAATACCGATTGCAGTGGTAAGTTGGAGGATAGTAAACTTGATGAAAATCGGAGTAATACTGTCCAAGGCACCGAATATTAATGGAACATAAATAGTTCATCAAGGATGAAACTATTACCAGTATTCTTCGAATTCACAAGAACCGCGTAGGTCGGAGAGAGTTAGAAAACAACCTGGGGTATTGGTTTCTGATCTCACATAATAAGATGCCAATCTTATTGAGGAATACCAACTCACTACGTATGAGGTAGTGATACAAGGTATCGACTCCCTATTATGGAAAAGTGCCATATAATCCGAAATGGATTCCATGTATATCAACAAGTTTGGATACTAGTTGATGTATCGCAAGGCATTGTGCCTATAGGTACTATATAAGTCTTCAAGGAGACATATATGGATGGCAACATACCAACGCACTAAGCTAGGCTTGTAACGAAAAGGTATCGTTATCAACATTGTGTTGATTACGATTCAACCTTTTAACTGTTGCCATGGTAAATCCATTTGGATGATGCTTGCTAAAGCTTCATGTTTCATTTATGAAATATGACAGCAGAATGGAAAATCGCTTTCCTGAAAAGGAAACCTTTTGGAGGATGTTTTCAACATCCTGACGGTTTTTTCGTACCAAAACTAGCAAATAAGGTTTGCAGGTTATTCGATCCATGCTGGATCGAAGCAAGCATAGGTTCTTGGAATTATCGTTTTGATGCAATCATAATGGAGTATGATTTGATGCAAAACGAAAATGATTCTTGTGTATATAAGAGGGTTAGTGGGAGAGCACTGACAATGAATATCTTATAAATAATGATAAAATATGTCATTTCTTGGAAATGATAGTCCCATAAAACAATCGGTGAAAGCTTGGCTTTCGAGAAAATTCTCCGAGAAATCGTACATTGAAAAATGTATGTGACATGGTGTCTCATACGTTTTGAGCATATGGAATCACAAACAAGCCAATCCAAGTGATAGTCATTGGATTGAAGTTAAGAACATACTTAGTATCTTAGAGAACTAAAGATGCTGTCTTAATCTGTGGAGAAGGAGAACTTGAAGTGACTTGGATCACTGTAGTAAGTTTCCTAACCGATAAAACGACTAAAAGTCGCAAATGGTACTATACAGTTTGAATATCGGTACAGTGAGCTGGAAATCTTCCAAGCAAGATAATGTTACCGAATAAACAAAAAAATACATGTAATTACTGCAGTTGAGGCAGCAATGGAAGCCATCTAGGTCAATAACAAATCTAATTAGATTAGATATAGTTCTGTTAGCAGCTGAGCTAGGCGTCAGCACAGGCTAAAGAGATAATGGTCTCATTAACGATCCAGATACATACTTCGATAATCATCTTATTCGTTCGGATCATACATCGTGGCGATGTGATGATCGTATAAATCGCATCAGACGATAATCATGCAAATCCACTGACGAAAGCATTTCCTCCGTAATTTGAGCCAACCGTACATAGTTCGGGTGTCAAGAACTCGAGTGACTGGCTATAGGCCAAGTGGGAGATTGTTGGACAATTATGACCCATAGCGTCACTATTTGTACAGATCATGGTGTTGTTGTACAAATTAACTATGTGACAACGAAGATTGCACTCTTATCATTTGTGATTAGTTCACTAAGATGAATAAATGATGAGAGGTCCCTATGATTTGTTCCTGGACATAGAATGATATGAGAAAGTATCAGTCCACGAAGGATAAATCATTAAATATCCCTAGTCAGAGTATTATCGAGATTGGACATCGATAAATACGTAAAAGACTAGTATTGCACTTGTGCGCGTTGTGAGGGCACAACGACTAGTTCTCATATTTGGGTATAGGATACTCATGCAAGTGTAATAGGAGGTGTTGTTTTCACCGTGGTACGAGAAACAGCTTCGCTCTGGATTGACCCCCTTAGAATTCCATTGGTAGTATGACTATGTGTCTATGGAAGTCCGAAATCAGGGTAGGTGTATTTGGTCTTAACCTGAGACTTGAACCGCTAATACTTGCGACAATCAATATACATTGGCTGCGTTCGTCCAGGGCTTTAACATGTTCTGTGTACGCCAATCACTGGGTATATTGAGAATCGTAGTGTGTTGGGTGTGATGTCAAGATGGAAGTATCACTCCAGTCTTAGTGGAGATGATGGTCACGTAAGATACGATATTAGTACTCTTAATTGCTGCAGCTATCGGGATAAAATGACAAGGTCAGGTTTATCCAATTATGGAGACTAGTTACCAGACACCCGACATGTGATTCCTACGGAGCAGACATAATTCCAGCCTCAGGCCTAGCACGTGATCATCCGATACTAGACAGAAATATGCAATACTACGTATACTACGCCTGATACAGATCCTTTATTCCTGTAAGGATATTTCCGAAGAATTGGGTAGGCATGGCGCTTTGCTAGAGGCCAACCTTGTCTTGTAAATCGGTAAAATGTAGTACGAGGTACTTACGTGTTCGGATAGTCCGATGACCGAATTTACTGCCAACATATACGGGGATCTCATGGGTTCGCTTCCCAAAGATTCACCGATGACGTATGACTCGCACTTTAATTAATTTGGGATTAATTAGTATAGAGAGAAATTAATCTGTGATTAATTTCAGAGATATTTTATCTTGGATAAAATTTCATTAAAGAGAGATAACGATTAATTTGGAATTAATCGGTAAATTAATATATTCGATAAATTAAACGAAATTGGATTTCGACGCGGAATTAAAATTAGATTTTAATTCGGGCGAACGAATTATTTCGAATTAATTCGTTAGCGACGTGAATAATAATTATGCTTGGTATGATTATTTAATTAAATTAGATTTAATTACGACGCAACGGAAAAATCGTTAATTTGGAATTATCGAACCCGAGCCCGAGATTATTTGCGAGCGCATTCACATTTTGAATTTGAGTGCGGCACGCAAGTCAAATCAAGCATCAAATCGCTAGTAGCATCTAGCGTCACATCATTCGTCAATCAAGTGATGGATGTATTTCACTTTGAGTGATTGACGCAAGTCACTATTCATGATTGATGGAGTGATGTGAGTTAATGTGTGGTAGGTGTGGCTTTTATTGTTTGACTTTAAAAGCCAAATTCAAATGAAATGCATTTGAAATTCAAAGGTGTGTATTTAATACCCAAATTTGGAAACACTTTACCATCTATCTCGCTTTTCTTCCCATCTCTTTTTCTCTATTTCTCCTCACATTCACACGCCCAAGGAGCTGTGAAACTGTCTAATGCCATGAGTTATGAGGGGAATAAAGAGACGATTTTGTTGCAAAATCGGAGGTGCTAGCACACTTAGAAGGCATACGAAGGTGATAGGGAAACCCACCCACGAGCCGGGAATCCTTTGACGAAGCTTGGAGCTCTATTTCTTGGATCAAAATCTGATTTGTGGAGGAAGAAAATCTGCACTGCAGTGGCGCCACTTTGGAAGGGAAAAACAAACTTTCTTTGTTGTCGAATCGTCAGAACCGATCGATGTGAGTATTCCGCTATCTCTGTTCACGTATTCACACTTATTATTCATGCTTATAATGATCTTGGGACCTAATTAGAAACCAACAATGGCATCAAGAGCCTAGGTTTGAGCATGAAAATGTTAGGGCTTATAATTGGGTAAACTTGATTTTGAGCATGTTTAATGAAATTGGATGATTTGATATGCTTAATACATGCTTAATTTAAGATTGATTGGATCAATTTGTTGAAATTGTGATTGGATCAAATTTCCCCAAAATTATGGCTTGGCCGATTTGAAGGATGCCCTAGTGTCTTGGATTTTTTTTTTTTTTTTGGACATTGGATGTATTGGAAATCATTCGGGATGTGGATTTGATATCGATTATGTGATTAATTGGATTGAATTCGAATCGGATAAAAATCCCCTCATTAGCCGAGACTAAGAAGCATGTATATGAGTTTGATTTTTGATAAAATGTGTTGGACATGTTTTGTTGATAAAGAGTATGATTAATTAGGCTAATTGATGTTTTAGAAATGTTAATTGGGTAATTAATTATGTTGAACACTTTATGTAATTAAATTGGAAATTTGGAATTTGGTAAATTAATTATTTAGGCCTAATTTTGGAAATTGGACTTTTAATGTTGTAAATGGGCTTATTGGGCTTTGTTGTACAAAGTTGGGTTTAGGCAAAAAATGGATGATCCAAAGGGCCCAAAACCACTTCCGTAAGCCCAAATGCGACTTCTTAATGAACTTTAAAGTTTAATTGGGCCTAATGGGCCAAAATTGATTTATGGGCTTATGGGGTAATTCCCGGATTGGATTTTGGTTATTCGGTTTGACCCGAGTTGACCAAAAGTCCACGCATTAAGAAATCAATTAAAAGCCCATTGGACTTTAATTGAATTGACGTTGGACGTTAATCGGTCTTTGAGACGCGTTACGATTAAATTTGGAATTTAAGTCGTAAAAGGTTTATTATTAAAGTGTAATATTTAATTTGGAATTAAATAGCGAATTAGAATTGAATGCATGTTAAATTGGATTTAATATTGTAGTTTAATTTAATTCGAGAATTCGTACTTTGAGTACTTATTCGCAAAACGAGTTTGACTCGAGCAAAATCAAATCGTTGTTTGAACATTGGATGATCACTAATTATCAGATTAATTAATTTGATTAGATTGATTGATAACATGCTTGTGTGAATACATGGTTGTGGTGAATGAATAATGTATATCGGATGGATATTAGATGGGTGGGGTAATTTTAGAAATTGTTGTAATAAATTTGATTTATTAAATTGGACCTGCGTGTCCAGCCTTATCACCTCCATATTCTTTGTATTCTCTTCTTACCTATTCCCCTCAATGTAAATGAGGTTTTTTTAGAAGTGTAGTGTAACGGGTAGAAGTGATACATGTGCTAGCGGGGAGAGAGAAAATGAGAGATTTGATCTAGGAATAATGTGTAAAGTATCCATCCGCATATCGTTTTTTTTTTATTCATATGCGCTTTATTATGTGTTTAGAATGCATGTTTAAGGGTGTATGATGATGAGACCTTAACAAAGATAATAAATTGGTTGCCAATTTGCACGCGAAAAACCCTCGCAATTTATTAAGCGTTTTTCCTTCCATTGAGTGATTCTTACTCAAGATCTAAGACGACATTGGTTTGTTGGCCAAAGTCAAGGCCTTTGTCTATCGAAGATGTGTTTGAATCACGAAGGCTTTTTTCCATATCAGTGTCTTGTCCAAGTTGCGGTTTGTTGGCCAAAGTCAAAACCACTTCTTGTCCATCGACATTGATTATGAAGCTTTCCATGGTCAATGGGTTCCGTTTAACTGGGATCATTAAGCTTGTTGTGCTAAAGCCAAGGCTTAGTTGATTCAGAGGAAAATGGTTAAGTAATATATTGGATATATTGGCATATATAAGATATATGTTTCGGACTTGGATGTTCCCCTACCGGATCTAGGAATTGGATGGGATCCAATCCATCTTAGAGATCTATCTAGTTAATTATCATATAATTTGTTGGCCAAAGTCAAGATTGTGTGATATTTAACGGGATCCTATCCCACTAGGAAACACGGTTTCCCGAGGGAAAATGTATTTAAATCAAGATAAAATTGAAAGATTGACATTTAATACATAATCCTAGGGAAAATTTATTTAAATGGTTTAATTTTCAAATTAGGAATAAAATTACAGGATGGTCCTGGAAAAATAATAAGTTATTTTATTTGATAAAATAATATATTAAGCCTAAGCCCGGAGTTAAGCAAATAGTAGAGCATAATCTTTGGAAGATCATGCAATGATAACTTTAGTGCTTAATCCATTAAGCTTGTCTCAGTAGACTCCCTAATTTCTGAATCAGAACTAAGGATTAGATCCTTAAAGTATGATAATGAAATTGAAGGATCTTCAAAGAATCTATCCTTAGAATCGTAGAAGTACTAAAATTGTAATAGTAACTCTTGGAGAGTTAATGACTGTTCTCTAGGAGACAAAGTCAAAGTTTGCAATTAGGCAAGTTGCGCAAGGCGCACCTCACTTCGATATTCTAGAAGGCCAAGGCTTGGCCAAAGGCTACTGGAATGTTGAAAAAGGCAAATGCAAGATCATTATAATCTTGTGGGAAGATAAAGGACATATCCTAAAATGTCTGCTTAAATCTGGCAAACGGGATCGCGGAAACGTGACTGCCATTTGGACAAAAGCAGACATGAAGGAATTGAAGACGAGCAAGACCCTGACTTCAAATATTTGTCAAAATTATGTTCACTACTAATATTGAAATTGGATTTTAAATACTTAGTATGGTACATAAAATATATGTACTGATGTGCAGAATCTGCTATGAGCAGGATATTGGCTTCAGTTGAGATATATCCGCGGAATGAAAACGGGACAAAATTCGCTGTTTTAAGCGTAGATACCTAAGTTTGGGAACTACCCTCGGGAGTGTACCTAAATTAGGAATCTGTTATAATGTAACTAGTTTGACTAGATACATTATCTCTATATCAGTGTTTAACCCGCCGCGGGTGAACCTTTATATTCTAGAACACTAAAGTGTTTTATTATATAAAGATGATATTGAGATAAACACATTGTATGTGAATAACAGCATTTATATTTTGAATATAAATAATATCTCAAACATATAACTTGACAAACAAATAGCTCAAACTGATTTGATCAGTAGAAACCTATCGTGGCATAGTTATCTGGGACACAACTATAACAAGAATCGTATATCCACACTTTTGAAGAGTGGGTACTCGAACTAATTTGATTCTATTCAAATAAAGTCTACGAATCTAGTTTATTGGGCAAAGTGCCTAAAACACTATTTACTTGGTAAAAGTGTAAATGCCACCGACCTGTTAGCCCTAGTTCAGAGTGAAGCAAGTTGGCCCATGTCTAGCTAGGCTAGATGTGGATATGAATATTTCGCGACCTATACGGACATGGCATCGCGTTATGATTATGTGTTTCTTTTGAAGAACACAAATCAGAAACTTTTACAATTTTCGACACGAAATAGACAAACAGATCGGCTAAAGTATTAAATCATCACGGTGAGACCGTAATGGAAAATTCTTAAGCAATAAGTTTCTAATATACTTAAAAGAGTATGGTATTCTTTCAAATGAGGACTCCTCATAGAACACGTCAATTTGACGGTGTGTCCAAACTGATAAACCGAATTTTATTGGACATGATAATGTTAAATCATGAGTCGCTTTGAGCTACCTTTTCCTTCAACGGATAAGCATTAACAGTGCATAACTTATTTAGAATAAGGTTTCATTAAAATCTGTTTGACAAATTTCATATCAGATATGAACGGGAACGAAACTGGGTTTCGCATTCCTGTATATTTGGGTATGCTAGGCATATGTTTGGATGATACCAAACGAAAACCTAAATTGGATAAGTGCCAATTGTAGGTTATCCTAGAGATACCATAGCTATTGTACTTATACATCTCACCAGAGAACAATTGGATTGTTGCTCGCCATACGGTTTTCCTAAGAGGAATACCGATTGCAGTGGTAAGTGGGAGGATAGTAAAACTTGATGAAAATCGGAGTAATATTGTCCAAGGCACTGAATCTTAATGGAACATAAATAGTTCATCAATGATGAAACTATTACGAGTAATCTTCGAATACACAAGAACCGCATAAGTCGGAGAGAGTCAGAAAACAACCTGGGGTATGGGTTTCTGATCTCACCTAATAAGATGTCAATCTTATTGAGGAATACCAACTGACTGCGTATGAGGTAGTGATACAAGGAATCGACTCCCTATTATGGAAAAGTGCCATATAATCCGAAATGGATTCCATGTATATCAACAAGTTTGGATACTAGTTGATGTATTGCAAGGCATTGTGCCTATAGGTACTATATAAGTCTTCAAGGAAGACATACATGGATGGCAACATACCAACGCATTAAGCTAGGCTTGTAGCGGAAATGTATCGTTATCAACATTGTGTTTATTACGATTCAACCTTTTAACTGTTTCCACGGTAAATCCATTTGGATGATGCTTGCTAAAGTTGCATGTTTCATTTATGAAATATGACAGTAGAACGGAAAATTGCTTTCCTGAAAAGGAAACCTTTTGGAGGATGTTTTCAACATCCTAACAGTTTTTTCGTACCAAAACTAGCAAATAAGGTTAGCAGGTTATTCGATCCATGCTTGGATCGAAGCAAGAATAGTTTCTTGGAATTATCGTTTTGATGCAATCATAATGGAGTATGATTTGATTCAAAACGAAAATGATTCTTGTGTATATAAGAGGGTTAGTGGGAGTGCACTGACAATGAATATCCTATAAATAATGATAAAATATGTCATTTCTTGGAAATGATATTCCCATAAAACAATCGGCGAAAGCTTGGCTTTCGAGAAAATTCTCCGAGAAATCGTACATTGAAAAATGTACGTGACCTGGTGTCTCATACGCTTTGAGCATATGGATTCACAAACAGGCCAATCCAAGTGATAGTCACTGGATTGAAGTTAAGAACATACTTAGTATCTTAGAGAACTAAGGATGATGTCTTAATCTGTGGAGAAGGATAACCTGAAGTGACTGGGATCACTGTAGCAAGTTTTCTAACTGATAAAACGACTAAAAGTCGCAAACAGTACTATATAGTTTGAATATCGGTACAGTGAGCTGGAAATCTTCCAAGCAAGATACTGTTACCGAATAAACAACAAATGCAGGTAAATGCTGCATTTGAGGCAGCAATGGAAGCCATCTGGGTCAATAACAAAACTAATTAGATTAGATATAGTTCTGTTAGCAGCTGAGCTAGGCGTCAGCACATGCTAAAGAATTAATGGTCTCATTAACGATCCAGATACATACTTCGATAATCATCTGATTCGTTCAGATCATACATCGTGGTGATGTGATGATCGTATAAATCGGATTAGACGATAATCATACAAATCCGCTAACGAAAGCATTTCCTCACTAATTTGAGCCAACCGTACATAGTTCGGGTGTCAAGCACTCGAGTGACTGGCTATAGGCCAAGTGGGAGATTGTTGGACAATTAAGACCCATAGCGTCACTATTTATACAGATCATGGTGTTGTTGTACAAATTAACTATGTGACAAAAGAGATTGCACTCTTATCATTTGTGATTAGTTCACCAAGATGTATAAATGATGAGAGGTCCCTATGATTTGTTCCTGGACAGAGAATGGTATGAGATAGTATCAGTCCACGAAGGATAAATCATTAAATATCCCTAGTCAGAGTATTATCGAGATTGGACATCGATAAATACGTAAAAGTCTAGTATTGCACTTGTGCGCGTTGTGAGGGCACAACGACATAGTTCTCATATATTTGGGTATATGATACTCATGCAAGTGTAATAAGAGGTTGTGTTTCACCGATGGTACGAGAAACAGCTTCGCTCTTGATTGACCCCCTCAGAATTCCATTGGTAGTATGACTATGTGTCTATGGAAGTCCGAAATAAGGGTAGGTGTATTTGGTATTAACTTGAGACTTGCACCGCTAATACTTGCGACAATCAATATACTTTGGTTGTGGTCGTCCAGGGCTTTAACATGTTCTGTTTACGCCAATACTGGGTATATTGAGAATCGTAGTGTGTTGGGTGTGATGTCAAGACAGAAGTATCACTCCAGTCTTAGTGGAGATGTTGGTCACGTAGGATACGGTATTAGTACTCTTAAATGCCGCAACTATCGGGATAAAATGGCAAGGTCAGGTTTATCCGATTATAGAGACTAGTTACCAGACATCCGACATGTGCTTCGTACGGGGCAGACATAATTCCAGCCCCATGCCTAGCACGTGATCATCCGATACTGGACAGAAATACGCAATACTACGTATACTACGCCTGATACAGATCCTTTATTCCTGTAAGGATATTTCCGGAGAATTGGGTAGGCATGGCGCTTTGCTAGAGGCCAACCTTGTCTGGTAAATCGGTAAAATGTAGTACGAGGTACTTACGTGTTCGGATAGTCCGACGACCGAATTTACTACCAACATATCTGGGGATCTCATGGATCGCTTCCCAAATATTCATCGATGACGTATGACTCGCACTTTAATTAATTTGGGATTAATTAGTATGGAGAGAAAATTAATCTAGGATTAATTTCGGAGATATTTTATCTTGGATAAAATTTCATTAAAGAGAGATAACGATTAATTGGAATTAATCGGTAAATAATATATTCGATATATTAAACGATATTGGATTTCGAAGCGGAATTAAAATTAGATTTTAATTCGGGCGAACGAATTAATTTAGAATTAATTCGTTAACGATGTGAATAATAATTATGCTTGGCATGATTATTTAATTAAATTAGATTTAATTACGACGCAAAGGAAAAATTGTTAATTTGGAATTATCGAACGCGAGCCCGAGATTATTTGCCAGCGCATTCGCATTTCGAATTCGAGTGTGGCACGCAAGCCAAATCAGGCGTCAAATCGCTAGTCGTATCTAGCGTCACATCATTCGTCAATCAAGTGATGGATGTCTTTCACTTTGAGTGATTGACGCAAGTCACTATTCATGATTGATGGAGTGATGTGAGTTGATGTGTGGTAGGTGTGGCATTTATTGTTTGACTTTAAAAGCCAAATTCAAATGAAATGCATTTGAAATTCAAATGTGTGTATTTAATACCCAAATTTGGAAACACTTTACCATCTCTCTCTCTTTTCTTCCCATCTTCTTTTCTCTCTTCCTCCTCACATTCACACGCCCAAGGGGCTGTAAAACTGTCCAATGCCGTGAGTTATGAGGGGAATAAGGAGACGATTTTGTTGTAAAATCGGAGGTGCTAGCACACTTAGAAGGCATAGGAAGGTGATAGGGAAACCCACCCACGAGCCGGGAATCGTTTGACGAAGCTTGGAGCTCTATTTCTTGGATCAAAAATCTGATTTTTGGAGGCAGAAAATCTGCACTGCAGTGGCGCCACTTTGGAAGGGAAAAACAAACTTTGTTTGTTGCCGAATCGTCTGAACCGATCGATGTGAGTATTTCGCTATCTCTGTTGATGTATTCAAACTTATTATTCATGCTTATAATGATCTTGGGACCTAATTAGAAACCAACAATGGCATCAAGAGCCTAGGTTTGAGCATGAAAATGTTAGGGCTTATAATTGGGTAAACTTGATTTTGAGCATGTTTAATGAAATTGGATGATTTGATATGCTTAATACATGTTTAATTTAAGATTGATTGGATCAATTTGTTGAAATTGTGATTGGATCAAATTTCCCCAAAAAAAGATGCCCTAGAGTCTTGGATTTTTTTTATTTTTGGACATTGGATGTATTGGAAATCATTCGGGATGTGGATTTGATATCGATTATGTAATTATTGGATTGAATTCGAATCGGATAAAAATCCCCTCATTAGTCGAGACTAAGAAGCATGTATATGAGTTTGATTTTTGATATTATGTGTTGGACATGTTTTGTTGATAAAGAGCATGATTAATTAGGCTAATTGATGTTTTAGAAATGTTAATTGGGTAATTAATTATGTTGAACACTTTATGTAATTAAATTGGAAATTTGGAATTTGGTAAATTAATTATTTGGGCGTAATTTTAGAAATTGGACTTTTAATGTTGTAAATAGGCTTATTGGGCTTTGTTGTACAAAGTTGGTTTTAGGCCAAATGGATTGGATCGAATTGGGCCCAAAACCACTTCCGTTAAGCCCAAATGCGACTTAATGAACCTTTAAAGTTTAATTGGGCCTAATTGGCCGAAATTGATTTATGGGCTTATGGCGTAATTTCCAGATTGGATTTTGGTTATTCGGTTTGACCCGATTAGACCAAAAGTCCACGCCTTAAGAAATAAATTAAAAGCCCATTGGACTTTTATTGAATTGACGTTGGACGTTAATCGGTCTTTGAGACGCGTTACGATTAAATTTGGAATTTAAGTCGTAACAGGTTTATTATTAAAGTGTAATATTTAATTTGGAATTAAATAACGAATTAGAATTGAATGCATATTAAATTGGATTTAATAATGTAGTTTAATTTAATTCGAGAATTCATTCTTTGAGTACTTATTCGCAAAACGAGTTTGACTCGAGCAAAATCAAATCGTTGTTTGAACATTGGATGATCACTAATTATCAGATTAATTAATTTGATTAGATTGATTGATAACATGCTTGTGTGAATACATGGTTGTGATAAATGAATAATGTATATCAGATGGATATTAGATGGGTGGGGCAATTTTAGAAATTATTGTAATAAATTAGATTTATTAAATTGGACCTGTCTGTCCAGCCTTATCACCTCCAAGTTCTTTGTATTCTCTTCTTACCTATTCCCCTCAAAGTAAATGAGGTTTCTTTAGACGTGTAGTGTAAAGGGTGGAAGTGATACATGTGCTAGCGGGGAGAGAGAAAATGGGAGATTTGATCTATGATCAATGTGTAAAGTATCCATCCGCATATCGTTATTATTTTATTCATATGCGCTTAATTTTGTGTTTAGAATGCATGTTTAAGGGTGTATGATGATGAGACCTTAACAAAGATAACAAATTGGTTGCCAATTTGCACGCGAAAAACCCTCGCAATTTATTAAGCGTTTTTCCTTCCATTGAGTGATTCTTACTCAAGATCTAAGACGACATTTGTTTGTTGACCAAGTCAAGGCCTTTGTCTGTCGAAGATGTGTTTGAATCACGAAGGCTTTGTTCCATATCAGTGTCTTGTCCAAGTTGTGATTTGTTGGCCACAGTCAAGACCACTTTTTGTCCATCGACATTGATTATGAAGCTTTCCATGGTCAATGGGTTCCGCTTAACTGGGATCATTAAGCTTGTTATGCCAAAGCCAAGGCTTAGTTGATTCAGAGGAAAAAGTTTAGGTAATACATTGGATGTATTGATATATATGAGATATATGTTTCGAACTTGGATGTCCCCCTACCGGATCTAGGAATTGGATTGGATCCAATTGATCTTAGAGATCTACCTAGTTAATTATCATACAATTTGTTGGCCAAAATCAAGATTGTGTGATATTTAACGGGATCTTAGCCCACTAGGAAACACGGTTTCTCGAGTACTCGACAGAGGGTTAGAGGCTCGCCGAAAAATAGTGGGAGGCAAGTATTGAATTTGCAATACTCAGAGATCTACAATGACACCTTAACAAATGAGGAGACTGAGCAGTATCAACAACCAGAGGTATCAGTTCAGGAGCCCGAACCGACAAAGTCTCGATTTGATTTTTATTATTCTTACTCTGACGAGGATGAAGTTGATCTATTTGTACCAACTGTACCAACAACGGAGGATCAAACTTTCAATCCTCAAAATGAAGATCTTGAAGCATGCTTTACCATGATATTTGATGAAGATCTACCTGAACCATCCATTCCAGTCATATCAGAGGATGAAAACCTAATGTCAGAAACATCTTTACATCCTCAGGCAGATACTTGTGGAGCATGCATTTCACAGATAACGGATAAAGAATTTAATACGGAAATTTTAAAATTCATCTGTGAAGAAAAGGTGGAGCAAGAAGTAGAGCAAATGGAGGAGCAATTATCAGACAAAATTGAAGATCCAGTGAATTCAGGCGAAACATCACTGTTTTGGGGAGTATAATTTAGAGATATCACCCGGAAGCTTGATAGAATGGAACTTCCATTCAAGGTCAAGCACCATACGAGACCTCCTGATTTTATTTCTTTCTTTTCAGGAATCACTGCAGCAACAAAGATCAAAAAGGTGGCACAAACACTAAATGGGACAAAAATTTTTCTGCTACCTTATCATTGGAAAAGACCATTCAAAAGCAACGCTCATGGGATTGTCTTTAATCGGACATCCAAAACAACGCAGAAGAGAAACCTCCTTGACAGATGGATTTCAGTCACGTCTGGCTGAAGACGAAAAATTTAGCGCTAGCAGGGAGGCAACCCATGCAATTTGTTGTAATTTCTGTTTTTATATTTTGTGTATACATGTTGTAGAGTTTTAAATTTTGTGTGTTATTTTTGTAGGGAAAAAGCTCAACCAAAGCATAAGACAAAAGAAATAGTGTTTGGAAAAGATAAGAGATAATTCTTTAGAGATGGCTGAGTAAGGAATGGATTCTTGAGACGCATCTTAATGAATTTATACTAAGCGAGTGGCGTATTGCGTACACAATTTCGTTGCCTTAATAATTGTTTTGATTTGCTTTTCTTTTGTTATTTTCTTTTATAGACAGGATCCAGACATTTTGACCTTTCACGATTCATTTTGTTGTTTAGCTAACAAGGTTCCTTTGGAAGATATTAGTGCTATTATTACTCACCCGTTTCAGGTACTATAAATTCAGCTCGTCATTGCACTTTGGAAGGCATCCAGATTTAAGAAAGAAATATATCAAAATGGAAGCCACTTCAAGAAGACGAGTTGAAAACATCTATGTGTTTTGCGGTAGTAGTGTTGGTGTTAAGCCACAATACGTAGAAGCAGCACATGAATTGGGTCGAGTCTTAGCTGCAAGGAATATGCACTTAATATATGGCGGAGGCAATCTTGGACTAATGAGGATCGTTTCAAAGGCTGTACAGGAGGGAGGCATGTTGGATAATATGACCCATAGCGTCACTATTTGCACAGAACATTGTGTTGTTGTAGCAAATTAACTATGTAACAAGGAAATTGCACTCTCGTCATTTGTGATTAGATCACCATAGATATATAAATGAAGAGAGGTCCCTATGATTAGTTCCTGGATTGAGATGATGAGACAGAGTATCAGTCCACGAAGGATTAATCATTAAATATCCCTAGCCGTAGTATTATCGAGACTGGACATCGATAATGCGGAATAGGCTAGTATTGCACTTGTGCGCGTTGTGAGGGCACAACGGCATAGTTCTCATATATAAGTATTGGATACTTATGCAAGTGCGATAGGAGGTCGTGTTTCACGATGGTACGGGAAACAGCTTCGCTCTGGATAGACCCATCGGAATCCCATTGGTATTATGACTATGTGTCTATGGGAGGCCGAAATCAAGGTAGTGTGTGTATAGTCTTAACCTGAGACTTACATCGCTAATACTTACGATAATCGATAAACTTTGGTTTTGTGTTTGGGGGCTTTGACCGGTTCTGTGTTCACCACTTCTGGGTTTATCAGAGAGTCGTAGTGTATTGGATGTGATGTCGAGACGGAAGTATCACTCCAGTCATATTGGAGATGATGTCACGCAGGATACGGTACTAGTGCTCTTAAGTGTTGCGCAACCAATCGGGATATTGTGACCAGGTCATGTATATCCGATTATAGAGACTATGTTACCAGACATCCGATATGTGTTTCGGACGGGGCAGACACTTATCCAGCCCCAGCCTACACACGTGATTATCCGATACTGGGCCGATACGCACAATACTTAGTATACTACGCTTGATACAGAGCTCTATATATTCCTGTAAGAATATTTCTGGAGAATTGGGTAGGCATGGCGCTTTGCTAGAAGCCAACCTTGTCTTGTAAATCGGTATAAACGTAGTACGAGGTACTTATGTGTTCGGATAGTCCGGCGACCGTATTTACTGCCAACATATCCGGAGATCTCATGGGTCGCTTCCTGAAGATTCACCGATGATGTATGACTCGCACTTTAATTAATCTGGGATTAATTGGAAGAGAGAGAAAATTAATCTGGGATTAATTCGATGATGAGGAGAGAAATAATCTGGGATATTATTACGGAGATATTTTATCTAGGATAAAATATTAATTAAAGAGAGAGACACGATTAATTTAGAATTAATCGATAAAATAATATAATCCGATATATTATACGAAATTGGATTTCGACGCGGAATTAAAATTGGATTTTAATTCGGTGCGAACGGAATTAATTTAGAATTAATTCATTAGCGACGTGAATAGTGATTTCGCTAGGCGTAATCATTTAATTACGACGCGACGAAAATTCGTTAATTTGGAATTAGCGAACCCGAGCCCGAGTGTGATTGCGAGCGCATTCGTATTTCGAATTCGAGCGCGGCACGCAAGTCACATCATGCGTCAAATCAATTGTCACTTGAGTGATGTGACTTGGGACAACATGTCACTTTATTAAAGGTGATGTGACTTAAAGTAAAGTAGATGTGATGTGATGTGAAAAGTAAAATGATGTGATTGAAAAGCATATTTGATTTTTGACTTTTTTTTTGATTTGAATTTTGAAATGAATATATAAAAATACAAAGTAAAAATCTTTTCTTTTCCTCTCTCTTATCATAAAAAAAGAAATTGGTCTCCATCTCCCTCCTTCACGGTTTTTGGCTATTTTGAGCCAAAAACTCCTCTCTCTCCCACGGCTTTGAGCCAATTTCTTCTCAATTTTTTTGGTTTGTTCACACCAAATGAAGAAGAGAAGAGTGCTAGCACACACTTGAGTTATATTATGGTGATAGGGAGGAACGAATTTGTGAGCTTGGAAGCTTGAAGCTTGGAGCTTCCATGGAGGTCATCCATGGCCGATTCTTGAACCATCAAGGAGGAGGAGCAAAACCGAGCCATCCACACCTTTGGGAGACATTGCCGCGCATGTAGAGGGAGCTTGAAGGCTTTTGTTCTTCATTTCATCAAAAACCCATCAATGTGAGTTGTGTTTCCGCCTTACTCCTTTGATGTATTCATGCGTTTTCTTGCTTGATTTGTTGATTTTGGGACCTTAATTAGAACTCAACAATGGTATCTTGAGCTATTATCAAGCATGAAAAAAGTTAGGGTTAAAATTGGGGATTATCAATTGAAGCATGATTTGTTGAAATTGGATGTTAAAGTATGCTTGTTTTTGATGAATTGAAGTTGTGCATGATCAATTTCATGAAATTGGATTGGATTCAATTTTCCCCAAATTTTGGGCATGACAAATTGGGTAAAATCAATTGGAGCATGATTTGATTAAATTGATTAATTAAGAATGCTTAAATGATGTTGAATTAATGATTGATTGGATCAATTTGAAGAAATTGTGTTTGGAACAAATTTCCCCCATTTTTTATGTTGGCATAAAGTACAAATTTGGGTAAACTTGATTTTGAGCATATTTTGTGAAATTGGATGAATGAGAATGCTTAAATGATGTTTAATTTAAGATTGATTGGATCAATTTGAAGAAATTGTGTTTGGAACAAATTTCCCCAATTTTTTATGTTGACATAAAGTGATGAATTTGGGTAAACTTGATTTTGAGCATGTTTGATGAAATTGGATGATTTAGAATGCTTAAAGTATGTTTAATTGATGATTGATTGGATCAATTTGTTGAAATTGTGTTTGGAACAAATTTCCCCAAATTGCTTATGTTGGCCCAAATTAAAGACCCTAATATCTTGGTAATTTTTTGTTTGTTTGATCATTGGATGACTTGAAACAAGTGGGTAATGTTGAATTGAAGTTTGATTGGATTGAATTTTGATTTGGAACAATTTTCCCAAATTAAAGTAGGCTTGGCCGAATTCAATTGGATATGAAATTCATTGTGTTTTTTGTATTTTGATTCATTAGATGAATTTAATTGATTTGGGAAATGATGATTGTGGATTCAATTTGATTGAAACCAAATCGGATTTAAAAACCCCTAATTGCCAAGACTTAAAAGCATGTAAAATGGGTTTGGTTTTAATAAATTGTGTTAGACACTATTTGATGTTGAAATGCATGATTAAGTATGCTAATTGACGTTTTAGAAATATTAATTAGGTGGTTAATCATGTATAACACTTAGGTTAATTAATTATGAAATTTTGGAATTTTATAAGTTAATTAATTAGGCTTGTTTTTGGAAATTGGGCCTTAAAGTTATAATTGGGCTTTTGGGCTTTGTTGTACAAAGTTGGGTTTAGGCAAAATTGGTTGGATCCAATTAGGCCCAAAACCGCATCCATAAAGTCCAATTATGACTTAATGGACCTTAATTATTTAATTGGGCCTAATGGGCCAAAATTAATTTAAAGGCTTATGGGGTAACTCCCGGATTGGACTTTGGTTATCGGTTTGACCCGAGTTGACCAAAAGTCCACGCCTTAAGAAATTAATTAAAAGCCCATTGGACTTAATTAAATAAACGTTGGACGTTAATTGGGCTTTGAGACCCATAACGATTGAATTTGGAATTTAAATCGTAGAAGGTTCGTTAATAAAAGTGTAATATTTAATTTGGAATTAAATAGTGAATTAGAATTAAATGCGTATTAAATTGGATTTAATTATGTAGTTTAATTTAATTCGAGAATTCGTGCTTTGAGTACTTATTAGTAAAACGAGTTTGACTCGAGCAAAAATCAAATCGTTGTTTGAACATTGGATGATCACTAATTATCAGATTAATTAATTGGATTAGATTGATTGATAACATGCTTGTATGATACATGGTTGCGATGCGTGAATAATGTATATCGGATGGATATTAGTCGGGTGGGACAATTTTAGAAATTGTGGTAATAAATTTGATTTATTAAATTGGACCTGCGTGTCCAGCCTTATCACCTATATACTCTTTGTATTCTCTTCTCACCTATTCCCCTCAATGTAAATGAGGTTTCTTTAGAAGTGTAGTGTAACGGGTAGAAGTAAATACAAGTGCTAGCTTTGGAGAGAGAAAATGAGAGATTTGATCTAGGATCAATGTAAAGTATCCATCCGCATATCATTATTATTTTATTTCATACTCGCTTTATTATGTATTTAGAATGCATGTTTAAGGGTGTATGATGATGAGACCTAACAAAGATAATTAAATTGGTAGCCAATTTGCACGCGAAAAACCCTCGTTCTATATTAAGCGATTATCCTTCCATTGAATGATTCTTGTTCAAGATCTGATTGGCATTGGTTTGTTGGCCAAAGTCAAGACCTTGTCAATTGGATGTATTTGAATCATGAGAGTTTTGTTCCACATCGGTGTCTAGTCCAAGTTGTGATTTGTTGGCCAAAGTCAAGATCACTTCTTGTCCAAAGACATTGATTACGAAACTTTCCTTGTCAATGGGTCCCGCTTAACTGGAATCATTAGGTTTGTTGTGCCAAAGCCAAGGCCTAGATGATTCGGAGGATAAGGTTAGGAAAATGTATTAGATACATTGGCATAAGCAATATGTTTAGGACTTGGATGTCCACCTAACCGGATCTGGGAATTGGATTGGATCCAATTGATCTGTGAGATCTACCTGGTAAGTAGCATACAGCTTGTTGGCCAAAGTCAAGGTTGTATGTTATTTAACAGGATCCTAGCCCACTAGGAAACACGGTTTCCCGAGTACTCCACAGAGGGTTAGAGGCTCGACGAAAAATAGTGGGAGGCAAGTATTGAATTTGCAATATTCGTTCAATTACTCGCCATACGCGCTCATTTAAATATTTCGTCGTATTATATTAAATGTTAGTTGGACTAATATTTAAATTGTTGTTTTAATAAACAGTTGGACTGTATTATAGTTGATTATATATAATTGGATTATATTAATCAATATATTGAATTAATTAATTTCAGTTTACAGTTGATTTTATAATTGGATTATAGTAATCAATGTAATTGAGGTTAATTAATTTGGATTATATTTGATTATATAGTTGGACTATTATAATCATTATAATAAATAGTACCACTAATCGTTGATTAAATAGTTGGACTATTGTAATCAAGATAAAATTGAAAAGTTGGATATTTAAAATATAATCTTGGATTAAAATATTTTAAATGATTTAATTTTCAAATTGGGAATAATTTCAAGATGGTCTTGGAAATTAATAATTTATTTTATTGATAAAATAATGAATTATGGATTAGGTCTTCTAGGAAGATAATAGGACAATCCTAAGAAGGAATTGAAGACGAGCAAGGCTCTTACTTCAAATATGTTTGTCATAATTATGTTCACAACTAGTATTGAAATTGGATTTTAAATACTTAGTGTGATACATAAATATGTACTGTTGTGCAGAATCTGCTTTAAGCAGGATACTGACTTCAGATGAGATCACTCTGCGAATAGTAAACGGGACGATAGTCGCTGTTTTAACCGTAGATATCTAAATTAGGAACTGCCTTCGCGTTAGTACTTAAATTTAGAAACTGTTATAATGTAACTAGTTTGACTAGAAACATTATCTCTATATCGTGTATAACCCGCTGCGGGTGTACCTTTATATTCTAGAACACTAAAGTGTTATTATATAAAGATGATATTGAGATAAACACATTAGATGTGAATAACAGCATTTTATATTTTGAATATAAATAATATCTCAAATACATAACATGACAAATAAATAGCTCAAACTGATCTGATCAGTTAAGAAACTAATTGTGGCATTGTTGTCAGGGACACAATCTAAACAAGAATCGTATATCCGCACTTTTGAAGAGTGGGTACTAGGACTGTTTTGATTCTATTCAAATAAAGTCTACGAATCTAGTTTATTAAGCAAAGTGCTTAAAACACCTTTACTCGGTAAAAGTGGAAATGCCACCGATCTGTTAGCCCTAGTTCATAGTGAAGCAAGTGGGCCCGTGTCTAGCTAGGCTAGAGGTGGATATGAATATTACGTGACCTATACGGATGTGGCATCGCGTAATGGTTGTGTGTTTCTTTTGAAGAACACAAATCGAAAACTTTTATAGTTTCGACACGGAATAGACAAACGGATCGGTTATAGTATTACACCATCACGGTAAGACCGTAATGAAAATACTTAAGCAGTAAGTTTCTCGTATACTTGAAAGAGTATAGTATTCTTTCAATGAGGACTCCTCCCGGAACACGTCATTTTGACGGTGTGTCCGAACAGGATTAACCGAATTTTGTTAGACATAATAAGGTTAATCACGAGTCGCTTTGAGCTACCATTTCCTTCAACGGATAAACTTTAAACAGTGCAAGAACTTATTTTGAATAAGGTTCCATAATAATCTGTTTGACAGATATCATATTAGATATGAACGGGAAAGAAACCGGGTTTCTCATTCCTGACTATTTGGGTATGCTTGGCATATGTTTGGATGATACCAAACTAAAACCCAAATATGATAAGTGCCAATTGTAGGTCATCCTAGGGATACCATAAGTATTGTACTTTAAATCCCACAAGAGAACAATTTGATTGTTGCTCACCATGCGGTTTTCCTAAGAGAAATACCGATATGCAGTGGTAAGTGGGAGGATAGTATAACTCGATGAAAATCGGAGTAATACTGTTCTAGGCACTGAATCTTAATGGAACATATATAGTTCATCAAGGATGAAACTATACCATTAATCTTCGAATACACGAGAACCAAGGAAGTGATACGAGGTATCGACTCCCTATTATGACAAAGTGTCATGAGTCCGAAATGGATTCCATGTATATCAACCAGTTTGGATACTAGTTGATGTACCACAATGGCATTGTGCCTATTGGTACTATAAGTCTTCAAGGAAGACGTACATGGATGGCAACATACCAACGTATAAAGCTAGGCTTTTAACGGAAAGGTATCGTTATCGACATTGTGTTGATTACGATTCAACCTTTTACCTGTTGCCGCCGTAAATCCATTTGGATAATGCTTGCTGATACGAGCATTAGTTCTTGGAATTATCATTTTGATGTAATCATAATGGTGTATGATTTAATTCAAAACTGAAAATAATTCTTTTGTATATAAGGAGGTTAGTGGGAGCGCACTGACAGTGGCTGTCCTATAAAATAATGATAATACGTCATTTCTTGGAAATGATATTCCCATAAAATATATGTCGGGAAAGCTTGACTTTCGAAATACTCTCCGTGGAACCGTACATTGAAAAATGTACAAAACCTGGTGTATCATACGCTTTGAGCATATGGATTCACAAACAGGCTAATCCTAGTGATAGTCACTGGATTGATGTTAGGAACATCCGTTAGTTTCTTAGAGAACTAAGGATGCTGTCTTAGTCTATGGAGAAGGAGAACTTGAAGTGACTGGGATCACTGTAGCAAGTTTCCTATAACCGATAAAGACGACTAAAAGTCGCAACGGTACTATACAGTTTGGATAACGGTGCAGTAGCGGTGCAGTGAGCTGGAAATCTTCCAAGCAAGATACTGTTACCGAATAAACAACTCATGCGGGTTAATTGCAGCAGCTGAGGCAGCAATAGAAGTCATTTGGGTCGATACATATCTAATTAGATTAGATATAGTTCTGTTAGCAGCTGAGCTAGGCATCAGCACAGGCTAAAGAATTAATGGTCTCATCAACGATCCAGATATATACTTCTATATCATCTGATTCGTTCGGATCATACATCGTGGCGATGTGATGATCGTATAAATCACGTTAAATGATGATCAAACAAATCCGCTGACGAAAACCTTTCCTCAGCAATTTGAGCGAACCTTACATAGTTCGGGTGTTAGACACTCGAGTGACTGGCTATGTGCCAAGTGGGAGATTGTTGGATAATATGACCCATAGCGTCACTATTTGCACAGAACATTGTGTTGTTGTAGCAAATTAACTATGTAACAAGGAAATTGCACTCTCGTCATTTGTGATTAGATCACCATAGATATATAAATGAAGAGAGGTCCCTATGATTAGTTCCTGGATTGAGATGATATGAGACAGTATCAGTCCACGAAGGATTAATCATTAAATATCCCTAGCCGTAGTATTATCGAGACTGGACATCGATAATGCGGAATAGGCTAGTATTGCACTTGTGCGCGTTGTGAGGGCACAACGGCATAGTTCTCATATATATAAGTATTGGATACTTATGCAAGTGCGATAGGAGGTCGTGTTTCACCGATGGTACGGGAAACAGCTTCGCTCTGGATAGACCCCTCGGAATCCCATTGGTATTATGACTATGTGTCTATGGGAGGCCGAAATCAAGGTAGGTGTGTATAGTCTTAACCTGAGACTTGCATCGCTAATACTTACGATAATCGATAAACTTTGGTTTTGGTGGTTGGGGGCTTTGACCGGTTCTGTGTTCACCACTTCTGGTTTATCAGAGAGTCGTAGTGTATTGGATGTGATGTCGAGACGGAAGTATCACTCCAGTCATATTGGAGATGATGTCACGCAGGATACGGTACTAGTGCTCTTGAGTGTTGCGCAACCAATCGGGATATTGTGACCAGGTCATGTATATCCGATTATAGAGACTATGTTACCAGACATCCGATATGTGTTTCGGACGGGGCAGACACTTATCCAGCCCCAGCCCTAACACGTGATTATCCGATACTGGGCCGATACGCACAATACTTAGTATACTACGCTTGATACAGATCTATATATTCCTGTAAGAATATTTCTGGAGAATTGGGTAGGCATGGCGCTTTGCTAGAAGCCAACCTTGTCTTGTAAATCGGTATAAACGTAGTACGAACGGTACTTACGTGTTCGGATAGTCCGGCGACCGTATTTACTGCCAACATATCCGGAGATCTCATGGGTCGCTTCCTGAAGATTCACCGATGATGTATGACTCGCACTTTAATTAATCTGGGATTAATTGGAAGAGAGAGAAAATTAATCTGGGATTAATTCGATGAGAGAGAAAATTAATCTGGGATTAATTACGGAGATATTTTATCTAGGATAAAATATTAATTAAAGAGAGAGAACGATTAATTTAGAATTAATCGATAAAATAATATATCCGATATATTATACGAAATTGGATTTCGACGCGGAATTAAAATTGGATTTTAATTCGGGCGAACGAATTAATTTAGAATTAATTCATTAGCGACGTGAATAGTGATTTCGCTAGGCGTAATCATTTAATTACGACGCGACGAAAATTCGTTAATTTGGAATTAGCGAACCCGAGCCCGAGTGTGATTGCGAGCGCATTCGTATTTCGAATTCGAGCGCGGCACGCAAGTCACATCATGCGTCAAATCAATTGTCACTTTGAGTGATGTGACTTGACAACATGTCACTTTATTAAAGGTGATGTGACTTAAAGTAAAAGTAGATGTGATGTGAAAAGTAAAATGATGTGATTGAAAAGCATATTTGCTTTTTGACTTTTTGTATTTGATTTTAATTTTTGAAAATAAAACAAATACATAAGTAAATCATTTTCTTTTTCCTCTCTCTCTATCCATAAAAAAAGAAATTGGTCTCCATCTCCCTCCTTCACGGTTTTTGGCTATTTTGGAGCCAAAAACTCCTCTCATCTCCCACGGCTTTGAGCCAATTTCTTCTCAATTTTTTTTGGTTTGTTCACACCAAATGAAGAAGAAAGAGTGCTAGCACACACTTGAGTTATATTATGGTGATAGGGAAACGAATTTGTGAGCTTGGAAAGCTTGAAGCTTGGAGCTTCCATGGAGGTCATCCATGGCCGATTCTTGAACCATCAAGGAGGAGCAAAACCGAGCCATCCACCACCTTTGGGAGACATTGCCGAGCATGTAGAGGGAGCTTGAAGGCTTTTGTTCTTCATTTCATCAAAACCCATCAATGTGAGTTGTGTTTCCGCCTTACTCCTTTGATGTATTCATGCATTTTTCTTGCTTGATTTGTTGATTTTGGGACCTTAATTAGAACTCAACAAGGCAGTCACGTTTTGGGAATCATCCCAAAACCCTTGGCAGAGGCAAATCTTATTGGATCATCAAACGGAGAGGAACTGATCGTGCCAGGTATGTCTGAACGACTAGTAGAAATGATTAACCGTGCTGATGCTTTTATCGCTTTGCTAGGTGGCTTGGGTATATTGGAGGAAATTTTTATTGTGCTATCTTGGGCGAACCTGAACATACACCAGAAACCGCTTAGACTGTACAACGTTGAAGGATTTTATGATTTTCTTTGTGTGTTTCTTGATGTTGCTCGGATAAATGGGTTCGTGTCAAAACCTATGAAAGGACTCATCTTCACTGCCAGAACTGCTCCGGATCTAATTGACCAACTCTTAGCCTATAAACCACAAGTTGACCCTATCCTTTCAAAGGTAAATTGGTCTGAAGACGATCGTGGTAAGATGCGTCGAATTAATCTGGATCTTAACCTTTAATTTCCTAGAGTTTCAGCTAACCAGGTATTATCTTCTAAACTCTTCTTCTACTGTTTAAGACATTGGGGACAATGTCTCATTTAGGTTTGGGGAAGGGAATTAGTTGATCAGTACTTTGTTTTTAGTTTGTGTGTTGTTTTAATTTTTATTCAAAATTTTTTCATGAAATACAAAAAAATTGAAAAATTTTCAAAAATTACAAAAATATTTTACGTTTTGGTGTTTTTATTTTGACTAATAAGGTGAAATTGGTGAGAAATAACTGTGTAATGAGTTCCCACTCCTGATACGTATTTCAAGCCTATTTTCGAAATAAGTTAATTTTTGTTTATTTCCTTCTAAATTATTTAATTTGTAATTTCTCCTTAAAATTGACTAAAATGGATCTTCATATGCTCAGTTGGCAGGTATTATCAATATGCATAGTAACATACGGACATGAGATGTAATTGAAAAGTTTGTAATATTCAGTGCTCTAGTTTAATTGGAGGAAGCATCTATAAATGGCAATGGAGTAAAAAAAAGAAAAAAAAAAGGAAAAAAAGAAAAAAAAAATATGAAAAAAAAACATCTGAGATCCGAGTTATTAAGTCCGTATGGGTGTTTTAACACCTAGTGCCCTAAAACCAACTGATTTGGGAGTCTCTGGCCCAAAGCTCGCTACATGGATCGAAGATGCTGCAATATATATATATATATCTGAAGTCTGAGTAATTAAGTCCATAAGGGTGTCTTAACACCTGGTGCCCTATGGCCAACTGGTTTGGGAGTCACCGACCCAACACTCGCTACATAGACTGAAGATATTGTATATAAATAAAAAATAGAGAAAAATCAAAGAAAAAAAATCAGAAAAATCTGAAAAATTATTCCATTGCTACAAAAAGGTGTGAAATCTGATAGAACTTTAGGACAAAAATATTACTCTCTTATCAACTACACTTGTGACTGTTGTGGGCAAAAATGAGTTGATTAATATTTTGTTGACTATGTATATGGAGAATGGTAAATATAATCGGAGAATTTATTTATTCAGTAATTTAGAAAGAAATAAAACAACTAGTAACTTGAAGTAGAAGTTTTACCTGAATAGTCACTAACTTCTTTATTCTCTTTTCTCTTGTCTTTTTGCTTTTGTGTGCATTAGTTTCGCTACCTTTTTACTTTTGTAAAATGTTTGTGGGTATCATTGCTGTAAACCCTCACGAGACTACAACTCATCCACTAGGGACACCTAGGGGTTTAAAGGCTTGTTGCATACGCTAAATGCAACCATGATCCCTACGAAAGTGGCTTAGTTTAATTTTATTTTGTTTTTTTGCTCGAGGACTAGCAAAATGTTAAGTTTGGGGGTGTGATGAGCGGAAAATATATCAATATTACCGCCCCTTTAACTTAATATTTTGTTTAGTTTCTCGGGTTTGATGAACGTTTTGATGTGTTTTAGTTTATTTTACAGATAAAATAATATTGAGACTCAATGAATTATTTAGGACGAATGTAGGTCAATTAAGGGCAATTATTGGACTTGATATTTTAATTTTGGAGATTGAAAACTTGAAAGGGCGTTTTGACGAGGTGCAGTTTTGGAAATTCCAATTTTACACATCTGTCGTATTTTGGGCATAATGTTTTACTCCGATATCGGATTGAGCTGATTCAAGTACCAAATTAAAGAAGACTCAAAGATCTACAATTTGGAAACAGAAAATATTTCTAACTCTGATGATTTCATGACCGCAATGGATGAACCATCCAGAAGTGTGTGGTGTGTAATTATTAAAGTCATTATCAATCATTTTCAAAACAAAATATAAATTAATAAATAATTAATAAAAATTATCAAATCATCACCAAACATGATAAGCAATTAGTGGAGCAATTATGGATTTGGTGGAGTAATTAGTGGAGAAATTAATAATGGATTTGGTGGAGAATTTGATGGATGATTTGATGGAGGCAAAATTTTGCCTATAAATACCAAGCCATTTCATTTGTAAAATTCATACTTTCTTCTTTGAAATTCCTTAAGAATAAATAAGAAGATTGTATCTTGTTTGTTTATTTACAGCTTTCAGTAATTAATTTTCGCTTTCGCATTTTCTTTTCTTTACTTTCCGCAATTTACTTTTACGCACAGTACTTTCCTTTCTTTACTTTTTCAGTTTTTACTTTTCAAACAATGAGAAGGTAATTCCCCCTTGCTGGGGTAAAAGGTAAAGCTTTTATTATTGCTATTTAGATTAATCTCCCTTAATTATAATATATAAACTATTTAAAACCCGACTTAATAAGGATACCGCTATATTGGCCGGTTGGTAATTAATTATAAATTGGTTTTAACCTGACTAAGTATGGATACAGCCTGGTTGGTCGGTTGGTAATTAATTATTAATTTGACTTAATCAGAATACCGCCTTTATGGCTGGTTGGTAATTATCACGCAAAGTTAATATATTATATTAAGGGAGATATCTAAAATAGTAGTAATAAAAGTTTATCCTCTAACCCCCAACATTTTCTTTTATTGTACTTTTACTTTATTTACTTTCAGCAATTTACTTTTCAGTAATTTTCTTTTATTTTTTTTACTTTTTACTTTTTACTTTTCAGCAATTTACTTTTCAGTATTTAATTTTCAGTATTTACTTTATGTCTTTTATTTTATTTAAGTTTTTACTAGCTCTAGTTATGTGTTAGTTATCTGGGGTTGTGATGAATTCTAATATCACCGGTTTATAAGGGATTATTTTATAGTTTGGATAATTTAAAGGTTTACTTATTAAGTCTTAAGCTTAATGCTTCTTGTTGTCTGATCACCAATAAGATTGATGTGGTAAATCTAAAATGAACTAGACATAGGGATTTTAGGTTTCAGCCTTAGACTTAATAGCCCACGATCTTCCTTGAGGATAGAAAACCCTTTAATAGATTTCCTTACAGGATAGACATATAGCTGTCGGGAGGGGGTAGCCATAATTGGAACTTAAACTTAATGAATCCAGATAATTTGGTTGACATAGACATATGGTTCAATTGGATTAAACTGGGTATTTGCGTCTGACCATCGATAGAGGCTTTTGCATAATTTCGTGTTTCAAGTTAGTAAACTGATTTATTACCCAACTAAAAAATAACCACTTCATCTTTTAAAAGATATTAGAATGATTCACAACCCTAGATCTTTGTGTCTTTTGTTATTTTCCTTAGTATTTTCTTTTGTCTTTTTATTTATTTATTTATTTTGCAAAACTACAATCAACCAAATCAATCAAGCAATCATTCTCTTCACCCTCAATTAGATATTTGTAAATAAATAGATTCAATAATTAATAACAACAGTAGGAATTAAGTTCTCGTGGGATCGATATTTTTATACTACTTGAACGATACATGCGCTTGCGTTATACGTGTGTGATTACGCCGGTCACTGAAGTTAAGCAAATAGTAGAGCATAATCTTTGGAAGATCATGCAATGATAACTTTAGTGCTTAATCCATTAAGCTTGTTGCATTAGACTCCTTAATTTCTGAATCAGAACTAAGGATTAGATCCTTAAAGTATGTTAATGAAATTTAATGATCTTCAAAGAATCTATCCTTAGAATCTTAGAAGTACTAAAATTGCAATAATAACTCTTGGAGAGTTAATGACTGTTCTCTAGAAGACAAAGTCAAAGTTTGCAATTAGGCAAGTTGCGCAAGGCGCACCTCACTTCAATATTCTAGAAGGCCAAGGCTTGGCCAAAGGCTACTGGAATGTTGAAAAGGGCGAAGGCAAGATCATTATAATCTTGTGGGAAGATAAATGACATATCCTAAAATGTCTGCTTAAATGTGGCAATTGGGATCGCGGAAACGTGACTGCCATTTGGACAAAAGCAGACATGAAGGAATTGAAGACGAGCAAGGCTCTGACTTCAAATATGTTTGTCAAAATTATGTTCACTACTAATATTGAAATTGGATTTTAAATTCTTAGTATGGTACATAAAATATGTGTACTGATGTGCAGAATCTGCTATGACCAGGATACTGACTTCAGTTGAGATATATCCGTGGAAAGAAAACGGGACAAAAGTCGTTGTTTTAAGCGTAGATACCTAAGTTTGGGAACTACCCTCGAGAGTGTACCTAAATTAGGAAACTGTTATAATGTAACTAGTTTGACTAGATACATTATCTCTATATTAGTGTTTAACCCGCTGCGGGTGAACCTTTATATTCTAGAACACTAAAATGTTTTATTATATAAGATGATATTGAGATAAACACATTATATGTGAATAACAGCATTTATATTTTGAATATAAATAATATCTCAAACATATAACTTGACAAACAAATAGCTCAAACTGATTTGATCAGTAGAAACCTATTGTGGCATAGTTGTCTGGGACACAACTATAACAAGACTCGTATATCCACACTTTTAAAGAGTGGGTACACGGACTAATTTGATTCTATTCAAATAAAGTCTACGATCTAGTTTATTGGGCAAAGTGCCTAAAACACTATTTACTTGGTAAAAGTGTAAATGCCACCGACCTGTTAGCCCTAGTTCATAGTGAAGCAAGTGGGTCTATGTCTAGCTAGGCTAGATGTGGATATGAATATTTCGTGAACTATACGGATATGGCATCGCGGTATGGTTATGTGTTTCTTTTGAAGAACACAAATCAGAAACTTTTACAGTTTTCGACACGAAATAGACAAACAGATCGGCTAAAGTATTAAATCATCACGGTGGGACCGTAATGGAAAATACTTAAGTAATAAGTTTCTAATATACTTGAAAAAGTATAGCATTCTTTCAAATGAGGACTCCTCCTAGAACACGTCAATTTGACGGTGTGTCCAAACTGATAAACCGAATTTTGTTGGACATGATAAGGTTAAATCGTGAGTCGCTCTGAGCTAACTTTTCCTTCAACGAATAAACATTAACAGTGCATAACTTATTTAGAATAAGGTTCCATTAAAATCTGTTTGATAGATTTCATATCAGATATGAACGGGAAAGAAACTGGGTTTCACATTCCTGTATATGTGGGTATGCTAGGCATATGTTTGGATGATACCAAACGAAAACCCAAATTGGATAAGTGCCAATTGTAGGTTATCATAGAGATACCATAACTATTGAACTTATACATCTCACTAGAGAACAATTGGATTGTTGCTCGTCATGCAGTTTTCCTAAGAGGAATACCGATTGCAGTGGTAAGTGGGAGGATCGTAAAACTCGATGAAAATCGAAGTAATACTGTCCAAGGCACCGAATCTTAATGGAACATAAATATTTCATCAAGGATGAAACTATTACCAGTAATCTTCGAATACACAAGAACCGCGTAGGTCGGAGAGAGTCAGAAAACAACCTGGGGTATGGGTTTCTGATCTCACCTAATAAGATGTCAATCTTATTAGGAATATCAACTGACTACGTATGAGGTAGTGATACAAGGTATTGACTCCCTATTATGGAAAAATGCCATATAATCCGAAATGGATTCCATGTATATCAACAAGTTTGGATACTAGTTGATGTATCGCAAGACATTGTGCATATAGGTACGATATAAGTCTTCAAGGAAGACATACATGGATGGCAACATACCAACGCACTAAGCTAGGCTTGTAGCGGAAAGGTATCGTTATCAACATTGTGTTTATTACGATTCAACCTTTTAACTGTTTCCACGGTAAATCCATTTGGATGATGCTTGCTAAAGCTGCATGTTTCATTTATGAAATATAACAGCAGAACGGAAAATCGCTTTCCTGAAAAGGAAACCTTTTGGAGGATGTTTTCAACATCCTGACGGTTTTATCGTACCAAAACTAGCAAATAAGGTTTGCAGGTTATTCGATCCATGCTTGGATCGAAGCAAGCATAGGTTCTTGGAATTATCGTTTTGATGCAATCATAATGGAGTATGATTTGATTCAAAATGAAAATGATTCTTGTGTATATAAGAGGGTTAGTGGGAGCGCACTGACAATGAATATCCTATAAATAATGATAAAATATGTCATTTCTTGGAAATGATATTCCCATAAAATAATCGGTGAAAGCTTGGCTTTCGAGAAAATTCTCCGAGAAATCGTACATTGAAAAATGTACGTGACCTGGTGTCTCATACGCTTTGAGCATATGGATTCACAAATAGACCAATCCAAGTGATAGTCACTGGATTGAAGTTAAGAACATACTTAGTATCTTAGAGAACTAAGGTTGGTGTCTTAATCTGTGGAGAATGATAACCTTAAGTGACTGGGATCACTGTAGCAAGTTTCCTAACCGATAAAACGACTAAAAGTCGCTAACGGTACTATACAGTTTGAATATTGGTACAGTGAGCTGGAAATCTTCCAAGCAAGATACTGTTACCGAATAAACAAAAAATACGGGTAATTACTGCAGCTGAGGCAGCAATGGAAGCCATCTGGGTCAATAACAAATCTAATTAGATTAGATATAGTTTTGTTAGTAGATGAGTTAGGCGTCAGCACATGCTAAAGAATTAATGGTCTCATCAACGATCCAGATACATACTTCGATAATCATCTGATTCGTTCGGATCATAGATCGTGGCGATGTGATGATTGCATAAATTGCATCAGACGATAATCATGCAAATCCGCTGAAGAAAGCATTTCCTCAGCAATTTGACCCAATCGTACATAGTTCGGGTGTCAAGCACTCGAGTGACTGGCTATAGGCCAAGTGGGAGATTGTTGGACAATTATGACCCATAACGTCACTATTTGTACAGATCATGGTGTTGTTGTACAAATTAACTATGTGACAAAAGAGACTGCACTCTTATCATTTGTGATTAGATCACCAAGATGTATAAATGATGAGAGGTCCCTATGATTTGTTCCTAGACAGAGAATGATATGAGACAGTATCAGTCCATAAAGGATAAATCATTAAATATCCCTAGTCAGAGTATTATCGAGATTGGACATCGATAAATACGTAAAAGACTAGTATTGCACTTGTGCGCGTTGTGAGGGCACAACGACATAGTTCTCATATATTTGGGTATAGGATACTCATGCAAGTGTAATAGGAGGTTGTGTTTCACTGATGGTATGGGAAACAGCTTCGCTCTGGATTGACCCCCTCAGAATTCCATTGGTAGTATGACTATGTGTCTATGGAACTCCGAAATCAGGGTAGGTGTATTTGGTCTTAACCTGAGACTTGCACCACTAATACTTGTGACAATCAATATACTTTGGTTGAAGTCGTCCAGGGCTTTAACAGGTTCTGTGTACGCCATACTGGGTATATTGAGAATCGTAGTGTGTTGGGTGTGATGTCAAGATGGAAGTATCACTCCAGTCTTAGTGGAAATGATGGTTACGTAGGATACGATATTAGTACTCTTAAATGCTGCAGCTATCGGGATAAAATGACAAGGTCAGGTTTATCCGATTACAGAAACTAGTTACCAGACATCCGACATGTGATTCGTACGGGGCAGACACAATTCCAGCCCCAGGCCTAGCACGTGATCATCCGATACTGGAAAGAAATACGCAATACTACGTATACTACGCCTGATACAGATCCTTTATTCCTGTAAGGATAGTTCTGAAGAATCGGGTAGGCATGGCGCTTTACTAGAGGCCAACCTTGTCTTGTAAATCGGTAAAATAAAGTACGAGGTACTTACGTGTTCGGATAGTCCGACGACCGAATTTACTGCCAACATATCCGGGGATCTCATGGGTCGCTTCCCAAAGATTCACCGATGACGTATGACTCGCACTTTAATTAATCTGGGATTAATCAGTATAGAGAGAAAATTAATCTGGGATTAATTTCGGAGATATTTTATATTGGATAAAATATCATTAAAGAGAGATAACGATTAATTTGGAATTAATCGGTAAATTAATATATTCGATATATTAAACGAAATTGGATTTCGATGCGGAATTAAAATTAGATTTTAATTCGGGTGAATGAATTAATTTAGAATTAATTCATTAGCGACGTAAATAGTAATTATGCTTGGTATGATTATTTAATTAAAGTAGATTTAATTACGACCCAACGGAAAAATCGTTAATTTGGAATTATCGAAACCGAGCCCGAGATTATTTACGAGCGCATTCGCATTTCAAATTCGAGTGCGGCACGCAAGTCAAATCGCTAGTCGCATCTAGCGTCACATCATTCGTCAATCAAGTGATGGATGTCTTTCACTTTGAGTGATTGACGCAAGTCACTATTCATGATTGATGGAGTGATGTGAGTTGATGTGTGGTAGGTGTGGCTTTTATTGTTTGACTTTAAGAGCCAAATTCAAATGAAATGCATTTGAAATTCAAATGTGTGTATTTAATACACAAATTTGGAAACACTTTACCATCTCTCTCTCTTTTCTTCCCATCTCTTTTTTTCTCTCTTTTTCCTCACATTCACACGCCCAATGGGCTATGAAACTGTCCAATGCCGTGAGTTATGAGGGGAATAAGGAGACGATTTTGTTGTAAAATCGGAGGTGCTAGCACACTTAGAAGGCATACGAAGGTGATAGGGAAACCCACCCACGAGCCGGGAATCGTTTGACAAAGCTTGGAGCTCTATTTCTTGGATCAAAATCTGATTTTTGGAGGCAGAAAATCTGCACTGTAGTGGCGCCACTTTGGAAGGAAAAACAAACTTTGTTTGTTGCCGAATCGTCTCAACCGATCGATGTGAGTATTTCGCTATCTCCGTTGATGTATTCACACTAGGGGTGGGCAAAAAAAACCGACCGAACCAAACCAAACTGTAAACCGAACCAAACCGGACCGAATTTACGGTTTTTTTCTAACGGTTCGATTTGCGGTTCGGATTGGCCTACCCCAAACGGTTTACGGTTCGGTTCAGGAGCTAATCCGAACCGCACCTGTAAAACCGAACCGAACCATTATAATTAAAAAAATTATATATTTTTATAAAAAAAAATTTATTTTATTCTATGTTTTCTTTTTATTAGTATGTTAATACTTTTATTCTTAAATTTTTTGTTAATATATTAATTTGTTAATACTTTTATTCTTCAATTTATTTATTAATACTTTTATTCTTAATTTTTTTGTTTTATGGTAGTATCATTATTCTTGAAAGTAAGATGTTGGATTTGTCTCTTAATTAGAATGATGGTAGCATCATTATTCAAGGTAATTTTTAAAAAATACAAGAATTAATTGTGCCTTATTTTTCAATCCTTGATGGAGTGCATGTGTTTCCTAGAGTCACAACTTACACCTTAGCACGTCATACTATTTGTTGGATAGACTAGTTTTTTTTTTTCCACTTAAGTGGATGAAATTTGTTTTAAATATAATAATCCGTAAACCGAACCGAACCAATCCGTAAACCGCTGGTTTAAAAAATTTTCAATCCGAACCAAACCGTTATTTAATGGTTTGGTTTGAGAGGTAAAAAATCCGAACCGTAAAATATGGTTTGGTTTGGTTTTTAGCAAAAACCGAACCAAACCGAACCGCGCCCACCCCTAATTCACACTTATTATTCATGCTTATAATGATCTTGGGACCTAATTAGAAACCAACACCAGGTTCGTTTAATCCGATCAAACGAATTTTCCATTGCGACGTAATTAAACTCAATTTAATTAAATAATAATCCTTAGCAAAATTATTACGAAAATCGCTTGCGATTAATTCTAAATTAATTCGTTCGTACGAATTAAAATCCAATTTTAATTCCGTATTGAAATCCAATTTCAATTAATATATCCAATATATTATTTTAGCCCAATTAAATAAATTAAATAGTATAATCTGATTTAATTATTAAATTTACTTTGCCGATTAAATTAATCGCGCTCTTTCTCTTCTAGACGAATTTAATCCCTAATAAATTCTTATCTTAATCAATCCCAATTTAATTTTCTCTCTTATAATTAATCCAAGATTAATTCTGTTCAAGTCAAATGTCATCGATGAATCTTCAGGAAGTGACCCAAGAGATCCCTAGACATATTGGCAGTAAATACGGTCATCGGACTATTCGAACATGTGCGTACCCAGTACCACGTTCTTACCGATTTACAAGACATGGTTGGCTTCTAGCAAAGCACCGTGCTTACCCAATTCTCCATAAATATTAAATGAGGAATATATAATCTTTATCAGACATAGTATACAATGTATTGCGTAATACGATCCAGTATCGGATGTCACATGCTAGGCTTGGGGCTGTAATTTTGTCTGTCCCATACGAAGCATATATCGGATCACTAGTAATTAGTCTCTGTAATCGGATAATCATGACCTAGTCATACTATCCCGATAGTTATAGTATTTAAGAGTACTAGTTCTGTATCCCTGCGTGATCATCATTTCCAAATGACTCTTGACATCACACACAATACATTATGATTCTCAGTAAACCTAAAAGAGGCGTACACAGACCTGTTAAAGCTCCGGACGACCAAAACCAAAGTATACTGATTGTTGCAAGTATTAACAATGCAAGTCTCAGGTTAAGACCACATACACCTACCCTGATTCTAATTCATATAGACACATAGTCATACTACCAATGGGATTATGAAGGGTCTATCCAGAGCGAAGTTGTTCCCGGTCCAACGGCTAACAGAACCTCCTATCACACTTGCATAAGTATCCAATATTTAAATATATGAGAACTATACCGTTAAGCTTCCATAACGCGCACAATTGTAATACTAGTCTATTCCGCATTATCGATGTCCAGTCTCGATAATACTACGACTAGGGATATTTAATGATTAACCTTTCGTGGATTAATACCTTTTGTGGATTAATACTGTCTCATATCTTATTAATCCGGTACTAATCATATGCACTTTTATCATTTATATATCCAAGTAATCCAATTACAAAATGATAAAAGAGTAATTTCCTTTGTCACATAGTTAATTTATACAAGAACACTATGTTCTTTACAAATAGTGATGTTATGGGTCATAATTGTCCAACACTGTGGGCAAATATGACATCTTCCACACTTAGATGGTAGTCACATCACTGATCTATTTAGATCAGACCTCCGCATGTTCGTTAGGTGTGGATAGATCCTCAGGGTGTCATGTGTATGTCGAGATAGGATCTGTCAGTTCTGTGTACAGAGCATAGGTAGTCCATATATGATTAGCAATCAGATAAAAACCACGGGCCCGTGGTACACTTTAGAAGTCAGTTCTAATTGTTCTTTTAAAGATTGCTAATAGAGACGTCGACAGGATTCTCTCTATAGAGATTTGATGTTTATATCTATATCTCTTGGATATATCTGGATACCTGTGACAGAGGAATTAAACATATGTCATGACCTCGACCTGTATGATTCAGCAAGTTTATTCGTGGTCGTCATAATTTACCGGTGGGTAAATTATGCACGAAATTGGATTTCGTGACGGATATGCCTGAATATAGAGAGTCTCACTATTATAAGTCGTTTAAAGGTTAAACGAAAAATACATACTATAGGACCTAATAGTCATTTCCTGATTAATGTGTATTTGTATTTAATTATAGATTTTATTAAATAAACATTAATTAAATGTCAAATTATGATATCTGACATAAATCATAAATATATATGTATTTGGATATTTAAAGTAAATTTAATACATATATTTAAAATATTTATATTTAAATAATTATTTAATTATTTAATTATTTAATTATTTAATTATTAAATAATTAAATTAATTAAAAATATAAATATCTTAAGTTTTGATACTTTTTGGAAATACCTTGAGTTGCATTTGTTGACCTGTTGAAATTTATTAAAGGTGTAATGATTCAAAATGCAAGTTGATAAAGCAAATTAATTGAAACAAAAAAATAATATCTAGATATTATTGTATACACCAAATTCGGCCAAGGGCTTTTTTGTGAAGTATATATTATTTTGTTTCATTTTCATTAGGTTAAGGGTTTATAAGTTACCAAAACAAATACAAAAGAGTTGAGAGAAAAGTTTGAAGACAAAAAGGAAAAGCTTGGAAAATTATTGATTTTGTAAGTTTTTCTTTAAAGCTTTCAACATGGAAAATATTTCTAACATGCTTAGCTTCAACATGAGTTGCTAGGATGTTGTATCTACACTTATAGTTTGTGTTTTAATTGGTTGTGAACTTGTTTGAAAGATGTATACATGTATGGTTTATAAGTGAGCTTGAAATGGTTTCAATGGCTTACTTTTGATTATTTGATAATCATTTTGCCATTCTAGAGTTTCTAAGCCACTCATTGATGACCTAGAATTTTTCTTGAGTTCTTTCATTATTGTGAGACTTGTTTGGTGTAGTTTATATTGAATTAAAGTGATGGATTTAATTGATTTGGTAAGTTTTGTCAATTTGAAGAAATTATAAAATTAGGATCCTTAACCCTTTCCAAATTTGGGGTTTTTCATATATGTGATGTATTATGGTATGTATATGATGCATATTAATTTTTGAGTTGATTGGATTTGATCTTGACATGTTTTGAACAAAAAAGGATCAAATTGTAAAAACTGAAAAATTCTGGGTGTGTTCGGCAATTAGGAAAAAATTAGAGATTTTGTTGCAATCTGATTTTGATGCATTGGACATGTTGGAAATCATTTTAGAAATGATTTAGAATCATCCAAAATTATATTTGATAATTTTAGGATTAAAATGATCAATTTGTAAAGTTGTGGGGCAATTCGGTAATTACTAAGAAATTTGATTCTTGTCTAATTTTTCAGAATTTAATAATTGGGTAATTAAATTTATATGTTTATTTAATTAATCCAAGAAAAATTTTGAAATCAGAAAAAATTTTGATTTTCCGTGATTCCTCCGCGTAAGCGGATTTTCGCCATAAAACCCCTATAAAATGGTATCAGAGCGAGTCTGATTTTGGACACCCTAATATGATTATGCCTTTTAAATTCAATGTTTAATTTAATCTTTACTTTATGCATTCATGTGTTTATTTAATTTAATTAAATAAAGTAAAAGACATCTTTTGCGAAAAATCCCTAATTAATAAGGTTTAATGTTATTATGTATTTGATGTATATTACATTGTCTGTCTTGTCAATACGGTTAATGAATATTTTTTCTGTGACTACATCCGAGAACGTGTCAAAGTTGTGAAAGTGTAGCCGATAGAAATTTATTTATGTCAAATGTATATCAGAAACAAGATAAATTTAAGCGAAAGCGGAATCCTGAACGTGCCATGCTGTCAGGGTTATGTAAGTAGCTTGAGTTTATCATTGACGAGTTTAACATTGGTACGCCTCCTTGTGAATGTGCCAAAACTGTCGCAACGAGAAACGACCAGGACCGGAAATCCAGGAGTCACTATTGAGTGATTGACAAAGAGTTGTCAACCTGATGAATATACTTAAGCGAAAACATGCCAAAGCTGTGAGCGGAAATATATTCATGGGATCCACCTTTCACTATTTGTATTTAGTTTAATTATTAAATCTTTGTATTCTGTTTGGGGATTATAGTATTGCATGATTTAGTGGGAGGGGCATTTTTAGATTAAAAATCCATGATCTAGTTAATGCTTTCGATATTATTAGAAATTATTTAATATCTGCTAACTATTTTTTGTAATCTATATGATAGATTTGCGATGGCGGCACAATCGGCTAATTCGTTTGGATGTATGTTGGCTAGAAACAAACTTAAAGGCGGTGAGAACTTCACCGATTGGGATTTGGATTTAAGGATTTTCCTTGATTACTAAAAGTTGGGATATGTACTCGAGGGTCCGCTGCCTCTTGATGTGTCCGAGGATCCAACACCAGAGGAACTCCAAGTTTTCCAAGCTTGGAAAGATGATGATTTAAAAGTTAAATCATACATCTTAAGTTCGCTGGCACCGGGACTCAAGAAACAATACTATAGCATGATAGTGTTGGAATGTATGCCCTAGAGTTACATGTGATGTAAACGGTTTTATGTGTTTTGAAATAAAACGATGCATTATCCATTTATAAAAAAATGTTTGTTTAATTTTCGAATATTATAAATCATCTTGAATACCCTAGATTACTTATGTGCCTTCAGCTTAGTGTATGAGTGTCATACACAAGAGGATTTAAGTCTGAAGTTAGTAATCTTAAATAGTCCATAGAGAGCAAATAAAGCGGGAATTTTGTTTATAGTTTCTCTATAGCAGCGGTTCATTCTATATTTGTATGGCGACCTTGATCCGGGATCGTCTATGTAGAGACATGAGAATGGAGGCACCTTATATGATGTGATCATATAGGACCGGACCCAGATGAAAATGACATTCTTATAATATCCGTTAAACTAAGAAAGTCATTTCGATCTACTAGATGGTCATTTATGGATTCATCTTAATCCTGAGTGTACTACGAACTCCTGCATGGCGGGCCATATCCTTTGATTTACATAGGTGAGGTTGGTGTTGCAGTCTCGGCCAATAACTACGTATTTTAGGGGCATGGTCTGTTATGTAGCTGAGAACATTTTTACTTAGACATGGAGTTCACTCATTCTTGCGAGAAGTAGAAGAGTATCTTTCTTAATGGTTGATTCAGTGCTTGAATGATTTGAGCGCTCAAGTCTTTCTGTTACGAATAGAAAGATTAAAATTCATAATGGTTATAAATAAATCGTTCATTAGAGAATCAATAATACTTAAGGTAAAAATAATTAGAGGGGTATAACGGATATTATGACCCGACTCTAATTACGAGATACACGTGAAGGGTCAATTTGTATGTAATGACTATATCGATGGACACCGACATGGTTTGGCTTAATATATCATATTCGGCAACAAGAGTACAACTTCGGGTTTTTAGTGGAATAACCCGGAGTTAATAATTTGAAATATTTAATTAAGAGCTTAATTAATATTTCAAAATTATTGGAGCTCGGAACCGTAGGTCCATTTGGTCCCCGTGCTAGCTCAATTTACTATAGCGGATTTAGTATAATTGGATAGTCCAATTATATACTCACAAAGGTATAAATATTATTAATATGATTAATAATATTAATTATGTCACACTTGGAACTATATATTAAAAGTTAATATTAATTAATATAATAAATGATTATATGATAATTATTTATTGTTAATAATTAAATTATATATGATATAATTTAAATGAAGGCTAAACTTGGAATACCAAATTTTAGGTTTTGGAAACCCTTGGCATTATTTTGGAAGTTACACCTGTTAGTGTTTCTAGAACATGCCAATGATCTATTAAGCAAGATTGTGTGTGAATTTAATCATTATTAGTTATGGAATGACTTACAATGATCTGTTTGGATTTTCAAATTTTTGAGTTGAGAACTCCAAGCTCCAAGATTTGAGTGATGATTCCAAGCTTTGAGTGAGTTTCCCTATCACCTTAGAAGACTCCTTTTAGTGCTAGCTTGTTTGATCTTGCAACAAAATCAAAGAGAGTGAGAGAAGGCATTTACGCCCATTTAGGGTTTCAAGCTTTTAGTGTTTTGTATGTTGTGTGTTTGGATGAGAGAGAGATGAGTTTTAGTAAAAGGCTTTTACCATTTTCACCTAAAACAATGTTGTTGGGTCTTGGTTTCACTTAAACCAAAACCAAGTGGTTGGAAAGTGAGTGGTTTTGGCATAAATGCCAACCACTCTCCCAACCACCACATGTGAAGTGGGCAGCACTTTTGAATTCAAAATTCAAACGGTTTCTACGAATGTTTACCACGGCTTGGATCCATTTAATCCGACTAAAGGAATTTTCATCGCTAAATAATTAAATCTAATTTAATTAAATAACGAAGCCTCGCAAATATATTACGAATACCATTTACGAATTAATTCTAATTAATCTGTTCGCTCACATTAAAGTCCAACTTTAATTTCGTATTGAAATCTAATTCCAATTAATATATCTGATATATTAATTTTAGTCCATATAAATAAATTAAATAGAAAAATCAAATTTAACTATTAAATTTATATTACCGATTACTTCCAAATTATTCACATTCTCTCTCTTCCGAACACATTTAATCCCAGAGTAAATAATGCCTCAATTAATCCCAGATTAATTTTCTCTCTCTTAATTAATCCCAGATTAATTTTCTAATCGAGTCAACTGTCATTGGTGAATCTTTGGGAAGCGACCCAAGAGACCCCTGGATATGTTGGCAGTAAATCCGATTATCGGACAATCCGATTAAGTGCGTACCTCGTACCACGTGCTTATGATTTACAAGAAATGGTTGGCTTCTAGCAAAGCACCGTGCCTACCCAATTATCCAAAAATATTCTTAATGGAATATACAATCTTTGTCAGGCATAATATACGTAGTATTGCGTATAGCGATCCAGTATCGTGGGGCTGAAGTGGTGTCTGCCCCGTACGAAGTATATATCGGATCACAAGCAACTAGTCTCTTTAATCAGATAATCATGACGTTGTCACATTTTCCCGATGGTTGCAACACATTAGAGTACCAGTTCTGTATCCCTACGCGATCATCATCTCCATATAACTAAAGTGATACTTTCATCTTGACATCACACCCAATACTCTGCGATTCTCAATAAACCCAGAAGAGGGGTACACAGAATCTGTTAAAGTCTTGGACGACCAAAAATAAAGCGTATTAATTGTCACAAGTATTAGCGATGCAAGTCTCAGGTTAAGACCAAATACACCAACCCTGAATCGGATTCCCATAGACACATAGTCATACTACCAATGGGATTCCGAGGGGTCTATCCGGAGCGAAGTTGTTTTCGTACAATCGGTAAACACAGCCTATTATCACACTTGCATAAGTATCCAATACTTAAATATATGAGAACTATGCCATTATGCTCCCACAACGTGCACAAGTGCAATACTAGTCTATTCCACATTATCGATGTCCAGTCTCGATAACACTACGACTATGGATATTTAATGATTAAACCTTAGCGGATTGATATTGTCTCATATCTTATAATCTGGAACTAATCATCGGGACTTTTATCATTTATATATTCAAGTAATCTAATTACAAAAGATAAAACAGCAATTTCCATTGTCACATAGTTAATTCGTACAAAAACCACACAATATCTTTTACAAATAGTGACGCTGTGGGTCATAATTGTCTAACAATCTCCCACTTGGCCTATAGCCAGTCACTCAAGCATCTAACACCTGAACTATGTACATGTCGCTCAAACTTTTATTGTGAAATAGCTTTCGTCAGCGGATCTGCAATGTTGTCATATGATGGGTCCTTCTCGATCTTTACATCGCCACGATGTATGATCTCACGAATTAGATGGAAACGTCGAAGAACATGCTTGGATCGTTGATGAGACCGCAGTTCCTTAGCCTGCGCTATAGCCCCGTTATTGTCACAATTCAATGGAACTGGCTCAGTTGCTAACGGAACAACTCCTAATCCAATTAGGAATTTACGGATCCAAACTGCCTCTTTTGCTGCTTCAGCTGCAGCAATGTACTCTACTTCTGTTGTTGAATCGGCAACAGTCTCTTGCTTGGAAGATTTCCAGCTTACTGCTCCATTGTTCAAACAAAATATGTACCCAGATTACGACTTAGAGTTGTCTTTATCGGTTTGGAAACTTGCATCGGTATACCCAGTTACCTCAAGTTCTCCATCTCCATATATTAAGAAAGCATCCTTAGTTCGTCTAAGATTTTTAAGGATGTTCTTAACCGCCATCCAATGACCATCATCTGGATCGGCCTGATAGCGACAACACATGTTCGAAGCATACGAGAGTTCAGGTCGTGTACTTATCATGGCATACATGATCGATTTGACTGTTGAAGCGAACAGGATCTGACTCATGTTGTCTCTCTCATCTTGAGTTTTAGGACACATGTTCTTAAATGGAGTGACGCCTATGACACGGGCAATAGTCCCCTCTTGGACTGATCCATGTTGAATCGCTTCAACACTTTGTCAATGTACGTGCTCTGGGATAGTCCAAGCATCTTTCTAGATCTATCCCGGTAGATCTTTATTCCTAGAATAAAGGCTGCTTCTCCCAGATCTTTCATATAGAATTTTAATGAAAGCCAAGTTTTCACCAATTGTAGCATGGGAATGTCATTGCCCATAAGCAATACATCATCAACATAAAGGACAATAAATGTCAGTGCGCTCCCACTAACCTTCTTATATACACAAGGATCATCCACTTTTTGAATGAAATCATATTCTTTGTTGATCTCATTAAAACATTGGTTCCAAGAATGCGATGCTTGCTTCAATCTATAAATGGATCGATTTAACTTATAAATCTTATTTGCAAGTCTTGGTGCGACAAAACCATCAGGCTGTTGCATATAAACATCCTCCAAAAGGTTTCCGTTAAGGAAAGCGGTTTTGACTTCCATCTGTCATATCTCGTAATCGAAATATGTAGCAATATCAAGCATAATCGAATAGATTTAATCTTGGCAACTGGTGAATGATACTTTTTCACTACAAGCCTAGCTTTATACGTTTGTATGTTGCCATCCATGTCGGTCTTCTGCTTGAAGATCAACTTGCAACCAATAGGCTTTACGCTTCTGGTGCATCAACCAGTGTCCAAACTTGGTTGGTGTACATATAATCCATTTCGAACTTCATAGCTTCTTGCCATAAAGCGGAGTCGATATCTTGTATCACTTTCTCATACGTAGCCGGTTCGTCTTCTTTAATAAGATTGATATCTACATTAAGTGAGATCAGAAACCCATACCTCTCAGGTTGTTTCTGACTCTCTTTGACCTACACGGTTCTTGTGTATTGAAGGTTGTGGTACAGTTTTATCCCTGATGAACTGTTCTTGTTCCTTTAAGGATTCTGTGCCAGAACAGTATCACTCCGATTTTCATCGAGTTCTACTTTCCTCCCACTAACCACTGCATTAAGGAATTCCCTCTCAAAGAAAGCTGCATGTAGGGTAACAAATACTTTTTCTCTTGTGGGTTGTAAAAGTAACATCCTTTGGTTTCCCTAGAATAATCTACAAATAGGCATTTATCCAATTTGGGTCCTAGGTTGGTACCTTCCAAACATTTAATGTATGCCCAACATCCTCAAATCTTCAGGAATGAGAAACTCGGTTTCTTTCCTGTCCATATCTCATACGGAGTCTGTTAAACAGACTTCGACGAAACCTTATTCAAAATAAGTATTGCACTGTTCAATGCATATCCCCAGAAGTAAATAGGTAGCTCTGTGCGATTTATCATAGACCTTACCATATCCAATAAAGTTCAGTTTCTTCGTTCGGACACTCCATTTAACTGAGGCGTTCCAGGAGGAGTCCACTGTGAAAGAATACCATACTCTTTCAAGTAATCAAGAAACTCATTGCTCAAGTATTCTCCACCACTGTCCGACCGTAATGTCTTAATACTTTTGCCGGTCTGTTTTTCCACTTCGTATCAAAACTCTTTGAAGTATTCATATTCATCTCTAGCCTGGCTAGACATAGGCCCACCTACGTCACTATGAAAGATGGCTTATAGTTCGGTGGCACGTACACATTACCACTAAAAGGTGATTTAGGCATTTTGCCTAATAAGCAAGATTCGCAGATGTCATATGAATTTGGATCAAATCCGTCCAAGTACCCACTCTTCGAAAGTGTAGATAGCGAGTCTTGTTAATATGTCCCAGACGACAATGCCACATATAATTTTCATCTTTGTTACTTAGTTTAAGCCTTTTATTTGTTATATTATATGTTTGAGATTTATTTATATTCAAAATATAAAGACCATTATTAGCATCAGCATAACATATCTCAAAATCATCTTTATAAACAAAACACCCAGTGTTTCGGAATACAAAAGTGTACCCGCATTGGGTTAAACAAGATACAGAGATAATATTCCTAGTCAAACTAGGTACATAATATCAGTCTGAAAGTTTAAGTACATGCCCGGAGGGCAGTTCCAAAATAAAAGTGCCAACTGCCAAAACGGCGACTCGTGTCCCATTTCCAACATGTAGATCAATCTCCCATGAGGCCAGTCTCCTACTAATCTGCAATTCCTGCACATCAGTACATATATGAGTACCACATCCAGAATAAAAAATCCAATTCTTAAAACTAGAAGTAGACACGTTTATCTTAATAACAAACATACCTGAAGCCGATGCCTTGCCCACTTTCTTATCCTTCATCTACGCCTTGTACTCACGGTAGTCACGCTTCCAGTGACCCCGTTTGCCACACTGCAGGCAGACATCTTGGGATTTTTCTCTTGCCTTCCCAGAAGTCTTTGACGATTTGGCCTTGCCCTTCTTCTTCTTCTTCTTTATACCTTCAGTCTTCTTGGGCCAAGCCCTTGGAGACTGAGATGTTGAAGCAAAGTACGCCTCACGCTTTTTGCCCTTTAAGAGCTCTTTCTCTGCTTCGCGCAGTGTTGACATTAACTCTCCAAGAGTTTGGTTTTCGTTCATCATATTGTAATTCATGATGAACCCACTTCAAGTGTCGGGCAGAGACTGTAAGATCAAATCTATAGAAGTCTCAGCCTCAAAGACAATGCTCATCTATACTAGCTGTTCAATGTCAGCAATCATCTGCGACATATGGTGCTTGACAGATGTACCCTCTGACATTCGAGCGCGAAAGAGCTTCTTCTACAACTCATATCTATGTAATCTAAGATTAGATCGATGAAGATCATGTAACTTCAGCATCATTTCATAGGGATCCAATCCCTTGTTCTGACGAAGGAATTATGGAGTCATAGCAGCAAGCATTATGGATTGAGCAGTCGATTTGTCATCGCTATGAGTCTTCCAAAGCTCTAGCTCAAGCAACTGCTCAGGTCGGGGCTTAGGCCCAAGAGGTCTCTCTATAGTGTAGAGCAACTTCTCGGATCCTAGGACTATCCTGAGATTCATATCCCAGCCTTGAAAGTTCACGCGATTAAAGACATTGTCGCCCATGATAATATTTCTGATGTTCAACTTTCATGTCATCTTAATTGCAATAGTCAAACTATCCAATTAACGATGTATGGGTACAATATAACTGTTACAAAAATAAATAGAATATTAGTCCAACTAATAATACATAAAATGACAAAATAATTTGAAAGCGCATATTATGCCAAGTCTTTGAACGAAATTACAAATTCAATACTGGCCTCCCACTATTTTTTGGCGAGCCTCTAACCCTCTTATGAGTACTCGGGAAATCTAGTTTCCCAGTGGGCTAGGATCCCGTTAAGTAACACACACCTTGACTTTAGCCACAAGCTGTATGATATTTAACTAGGTAAGATCTCTAAGATCAATTGGATCTCATCCAATTCCTAGATCCGGTAGGTGGACCTCCAAGTCCGAAACATATATACAATATATATGCCAATATATCCAATATATTTTCCTAACATTTTTCCTCTGAATCAACTAAGCCTTGGCAACAATTTCCAAAATTACCCTCACCCTTCTAATATCCATCCGATATACATTATTCATACAACTTATTCAAGTATGCACACATAACATGTTATTCAATCAATCTAATCCAATAATTAATCTTTGAATAATGACCATCCAATGTTCAAACAACGATTTGATTTACGCGAGTCCAACTCATTTAAGAATAAATACTTTAAGTACGTATTCTTGAATTATATTTACACTTATTTATATGCCTTAAAAACTTGGATTCCAAATCCAATCTTGATGGGTCTCAAAGGCCCAATAACATCCAATGTCGTTTTAATTAAAGTCTAATGGGCTTTTAATTGATTCTTAAGGGATGGGCTTTGGCCATAATGGATCAAACCCAAAATGCCAAGGCCCAATAGGAATCACCCTATTGCCAACAATCAATTTAGGCCCAATTAAATTCTTTAAAGGCCCAAACTTGGTCTAACCAAGCTCATTAAGCCCAAATATACACTTTTAGCCCAATTAAAATTTAAAGGCTAATTATTATAATTTAATATTCCAAATATCATAATTATTATAATTAAAGTGTATTAGCCATGATTAATTAATCAAACTTAATATTTTCAAAACACCAATTAACTAATTAATCATGCTTAATCAATTTATTTAAGCTCAACACAATTGAAGCAAAACATATCATTCCATGATCATCATGCTCTTTGACTTTAACATAATCATTATTGACTTTGATTCCAATCTAATCAAACCAACAATCAACATTTATATCATGCATTTAAACACATCCAATGTTGTTAAAAAAAATCAAAGTGCAGTCCAATGCCTAAGGGTGCATTCGGCCAAGCTAAGATTTTTTGAATTTTTGATCCAATCAATTTATCTCAAATCTAATCATGCATAACTCTAAGTTAAGATAATCTAAGCATGCTCAAACCATCAATTTGAAGAAATCATGCTCAAAACTCAAAAGCCCCAAATTAAAGTCTCATTAACCCTAAAATATCTCATGCTTAAAATTGGCTCATGATACTATTGTTAGTGTTCCTAGAACATGCCAAGGATCTATTAAGCAAGATTATGTGTGAATTTAATAATTATTAGTTGCGGAATGACTTACAATGATAGGTTTGGATTTTCAAATTTTTGAGTTGAGAACTCCAAGCTCCAAGCTTTGAGTGATGATTCCAAGCTTTGAGTGAGTTTCCCTATCACCTTAGAAGACTACTTTTAGTGCTAACTTGTTTGATCTTGCCACAAAATCAAACAGAGGGAGAGAAAGCATTCATGCCCATTTAGGGTTTCAAGCTTTTAGTGTTTTGCGTGATGTGTGTTTGTATGAGAGAGAGATGAGTTTTAGTAAAAGGCTTTTACCCTTTTCACCTAAAACAATGTTGATGGGTCTTGGTTTCACTTAAACCAAAACCAAGTGGTTGGAAAGTTAGTGGTTTTGGCATAAATGCCAACCACTCTCCCAACCACCACATGTGAAGTGGGCCCCACTTTTGAATTTGAAATTCAAACGGTTTCTACGAAAATTTGTCGCGGCTCAGATCCGTTTAATCCGACTAAACAAATTTTTATCGCTAAATAATTAAATCTAATTTAATTAAATAACGAAGCCTTGCAAATATATTACGAATATTGTTTACGAATTAATTCTAAATTAATCTGTTCGCTCGCATTAAAGTCCGACTTTAATTTCGTATTGAAATCTAATTCCAATTAATATATCCGATATATTAATTTTAGCCCATCTAAATAAATTAAATAGAAAAATCAAATTTAACAATTAATTTATTTTACCGATTAATTTCAAATTATTCGCATTCTCTCTCTTACAATATATGGTTGGCTTCTAGCAAAGCACCGTGCCTACTCAATTCTCCAGAAATTTTCTTAATGGAATATATAATCTTTGTTAGGCGTAGTATACGTAGTATTGCGTATAGCGATCTAGTATCGGATGTCTCATCCAAGGCCTGGGGCTGGAGTAGTGTCTGCCCCGTACGAAGCTTATATGGGATCACAAGCAACTAGTCTCTTTAATCGGATAATCATGACGTTGTCACATTATCCCGATGGTTGCAACATATTAGAGTACCAGTTCTGTATCCCTACGTGATCATCATCTCCATATAACTGAAGTGATACTTCCATCTTGACATCACACCCAATACTCTGTGATTCTCAATAAACCCAGAAGAGGCGTACACAGAACCTGTTAAAGTCCCAGACGACCAAAACTAAAGCGTATTGATTTTCGCAAGTATTAGCGATGCAAGTCTCTGGTTAAGACCAAATACACCTACCCTGAATCGGATTCCCATAGACACATAGTCATACTACCATTGGGATTCCAATGGATCTATCCGGAGCGAAGCTGTTCCTGTACCATCGGTAAACACAACCTCCTATCACACTTGCATAAGTATCCAATACTTAAATATATGAGAACTATGCCGTTATGCTCCCACAACGCGCACAAGTGCAATACTAGTCTATTACACTTTTTGATGGTAATCACAACTTTAATTTTGTAACATATTTTCCTTTATGATAATTGATTTTAGTGTTACAAAATTAAATATAAAATTAAATCAAATTCTCTTGCTTGGCCGATGATTACACATGGAGAATAAGAATGGATTTGTTTGTTTTGGAAACAAATAACCCTAGGCATAAAAAGAAGATTTAATTTTTCTTTTTGCCTACTCTCTCATTCTTGAAAAACCCTAGCCTCCATCTTCTTCTTGATTCTCTCTCAATTGTTGAGAAAAGAAAATAACAATAAGAACAAAAATAAGAAAATATTATTGTGACAAGATTCTCTAAAGTGTTTAGAGATTTAATTTGTGTGAGTCAAGCCCACACTTGTTTCCGTTGGTTGTGAGATATAGCATGGAAGATCTTTTGGTGTCGAACGAATAAAAATTAATCTCCTCCATTCATCTTTGATTCACGGTAGTGAGGGTAATTTTCATCACTGTCGCATCTTGCTATAACGGGATTTCGGGGGTTCGTTTGAATTTATTTTTATCCAAACTTTTGGAAACACTTGGGAAATTTTTGGGGCTAAGTTGGGATTGTTTTTTTGAGTGAAAAATCAGACCTAAAATATCACAGCAGGTCACGCAAATTAGGGATTGTTTTGGGTGCAGTTCGGTTGCATAACGAGTCCAAAATAGTCCATTATTTCACTGCAGTTCGGAGAGCTATTTGGGACTGTTTCCGGGGCATTCCGGGGCTGAAATCTTTTCTGAAATAAAAGCAAAATTTCAGTATACCTGCTGGTCAGATTTGGTAACTTAAAGGGAAGGGCAGAAAATTTTTTCAAGTCTGATCCGTTAGCCTAAACCACTTCCACTGCGCGAGGAAAGTGTTTCCTTCAATTGGCATCTAGAGCGAGGTTGAAAAGTGTTATTAACCTTTCTCTTTTTCATTTAAAGTTTCATTTTTAATATATTTATATGAGTTATAAATATGATATTCATGTTTAGATGAGTGGGCACAATGTAATATTCATATGATGAATGATTTTGTTATTTCATGTAATGAATGGATTTTACATTGGTCGTAAATTTTTATGGCTCTTATTTTTGTAGTTGATTTTGTTTTTGGGATGTAAGGCCATAAGGTCATTGTTTACTTTTGTTGTAATTTTATTTTTCAATGTAAAATTTCAATCTTTGTAATTTGGAGCACCGAAATCGTAAAATTAGCCAACAACACTTTAGAGCAGGATTTGAAGACCAAGGGATGCCTTGGTGAATCTTATGTACTAATTAGATTAGTATAGGAAAAATAAGAGCTCGGTCAATGTAAAATAATTTTATGTTATATATATGTTTATTTCGAATTGTTTGAATAACATGTGATATAGCTTAGAGTGCCCACTCTTGCATTTTACATGCCATAACATGTCATAGATGCATCATCATTATAGACATAAAAATATGATTTTATGTAATTTAAAATATTTAAATTAGAATATGATATGCATAGAAATCAATTAATTAGATTAATTGGATGTATGGTTTAAAATTTGAATTCTAATATATTGGGCTTAATTGGTGCATAATAAATTCCATTGGTATATAGGATGGAAACCCGGATATAAATTCCATAGCCGAATCCGAATGGACGGTAATATGGTCTGCACTCGGGATACAATTCCATGTACCATTGGATTTTATAACGCACTAAGATTATTAAAATGTTTAATTAAAATTTTGACCTTTTAGAATTCTATAAATTTTAAACTTATTAGTGTTCTAGTATTTTAAGAGTTAAAATATAATAGCTCATTAATACCACTCTAATTAAATTAGTTTAACTGAGTAAAATAAATATAATAGCTCATTAATACCACTCTAATTAAATTAGTTTAATTGAGTAAAACTATTAGTAGAGACTAATGGAATATTAGTGATACAATTTTTAAGAGTTAAAATTTGTCAGTTTACTTATGTCAAACTAGTGTAAATAAAAATTATGATTTAGCCGCCATAAATTTATCCACACTAGTTAAAATAAAATATTAGATATTTTATATATAGAAACCTTAATTTTAAAATAGTGAGTGGGAGAGGGATATACGACAGTATATCCTGCGATCTCCGTTGTTAGTCAAAAAACGTGATATTCAAAAGGCGCCTCGAGACGGCTTTGTTTTCGTCTCCTTACGGATGGTGTCCATTTTTGGTCAATATCAGGTTTGGGTTCCGAGAGGATAGGGATTCTAGATGTCTCTTGTGAACTGACCTACCCTACAGCGGCACTTCACTCGTTAAGTCCAAGAATCCCAAAACGATGGGTTACACTCACAAAGGAATAATTAATTGTTAATAAAATCCCTTGATCGAATGAAACGGTAGTTGGTTAATATAGGAATAAAAGTTATTCCTGCATATATTAAATTGGCTGAGATTGTCTCGATCTATCATGCAAGTACTTGACCTACCCTACGGCGGCACTTACTTGTGGCATGATAGATTTCTGTGGCATAGTAATTCTCTTAGGTTTCTAATTCATTATTCATGGTTCATGCATCATGTTTAATTTTATGCTAAAATTATTTGATGATTTTAATATGCAATGAATGAATGTTAAATGCATGTTTATTTTATTTTTCAGCCATGGTTTCTCCAATTATTTCCATTGTATCAAACGATAAACTAACGGGAGAAAACTATGTTAAGTGGAAAAGTATGATGAACGCTATCCTGGTCTGTGAAGACCTAAAATTTGTCCTGACGAAGGAGAGTCCTTCCAAGCCGGCTAGAAATACTGGCCAAACTATGCACGATACCTACCAGAAATGGGTCACAGCAAATGAGAAAGCCTGCTGCTACTTGCTAGCAGGGATGTCTGAGGTTCTTGCTGCAAAGCATGAACCTATGGCTCTAACATCTCAGATGATGGAGTCATTGCAGGGCATGTTTGGGCAGTTTTCGAAGCATCAACGCCATGAGGCCATGGTCTCAGCGATGACTGCAAGAACGAAGGATGGGACATCAGTCCGAGAGCACGTCTTGAGGATGATGACCTATCTCAACAATGTTGAAGCCCATGGAGCTCGTATTGACGAGTGTAGCCAGGTGACCATGATTATAGAAACTCTTCCGAAGAGTTTCCTGCAGTTTAAAAGAAACTATATTGACTTTTATGAGTCCATGCTTGTGGAACCTCGTAAGTCCGGTACAGAGGTAAATATTACCGAGTCTTCTAAATATGTAAAGATGAAGAAGAAAAGCACTGGGAAGTCTAAGGGAAAGCCCATGAAGAAGAAGAACAAGAAAGGCTCCAAGGATGCCAAGCCCAAAAGAAAATGTTTCCACTGCAACAAGAATGGGCATTGGAAAAAAAATTGTCCTAAATACCTTACTGAGCTGAAGGAGAAAAAGGAAACATGTAAATATGATTTACTCGTTATTGAATCTCTATTAGTGGAGGATGATAAATCCGCCTGGATTGTTGATTCTGGAGCCACTAACCATGTTTGCTCTTCTTTGTAGCTACTTGATTCATTGAGGGACCTTGCTTAAGGTGACTACACCATGAGGGTTGGGATAGGGGATGCCATTTTAACAAGAGTAGTGGGAGTTTCTAGTTTAAATTTCATGAATAATAGTTATTTAAATTTGAACAATGTGTTATTCATTCCTGGTTTTCGCAGGAATTTTGATTTCTGTTTCTAAACTTTTGGATGATGGTTATTCAGTTTCTTTTAATAGCAACTGGTTATTATTGGTAGAAATGGATTAACTATATGCACAAGAAACTCAGAAAATAATTTGTATGTGTTAAGACCGTTAACACATAGGTCACTACTCAAAGCTAAATTATTTAAGGTTAAGAAACCTAAAACTAAACACCAAAGATTTCTCACGATGACACATATCTATGGCATCTTAGACTTGGTCATATCAACCTTGACCGGTTAAATAGATTGATAAAGAACGAAGCCTTAAACGAGTTAAAGCTCGGGACTTTACCAGTGTGTGAATCATGTTTAGAAGGAAAAATGACCAAGAGACCTTTTACTGGAAAAGGTATAAGAGCCAGTCAACCACTTGAGCTAATACATTCGGACTTTTACGGACCGATGAATGTAAGAGCCCGAGGTGGTTATGAATACTTCATCACATTCATTGACGATTATTCAAGATATGGGTATGTCTACCTAATACATCACAAATCAGATACCTTTGAAAGTTCAAAGAGTATCGTGCTGAGGTTGAGAACCAATTAGGTAGAACAATCAAAGCTCTATGATCGGATCGTGGAAAGGAATACCTCGACAGAGATTTCGAAGAATTCTTAGTTGAGCATGGGATAGTATCCCAACTCATAGCGCTTGGAACACCACAGCAAAATGGTGTTGCAGAGAGGAGAAATCGGACCCTACTAGACATGATGAGATCTATATTTAGTTATAGTTCACTACCTATTTCATTATGGGGATATGCATTGCAAACCGTAATGCATATCCTTAATGTAGTTCCATCAAAGTATGTTCTTAAGACTCCTTTAGAGTTGTAGAATGGTCGTAAAACTAGACTACGACATTTCCGCATATGGGGGTGTCCGGCACATGTGCTGAAGAATAAGACTACAAAGTTGGAGCCACGTTCTCAGGTGTGCCTTTTTTGTAGGCTATCCTAAGGAAACTGGGGGTGGATTCTTCTATAGTCCTGATGCTAACAAAGTATTTGTATCGACAAATGCCACGTTTCTAGAGGACGACTATATAAAGGAGTTCAAACCTCGGAGTAAGGTGTTACTCGAGGAGTTACTTGCTGGTTCGACCAGCACACCACCGTCAATAAAAGTTGACAAACATATAGCACTTTCGACATCTGAGAGTCAGATGCAAGTTCGTCAGAGTGATCTACCATCTAGACGCAGTGGGAGGGTTGTACGACAACCTGATCGCTACCTTGGGGTTAGAGAGACGTAAGTTGTCGCATCAAGTGATGGCATAGATAATTCATTAACCTATAATAGTGCAATGGATGATTCTGACAAAGAGGAATGACTCAAAGCAATGAACCTAGAAATGGAGTCCATGTACTCCAACTCAGTCTGGGAACTTGTAGACCAACCTGATGGGGTAAAACCCATAGGTTGCAAGTGGATCTACAAGAGGAAGAGGGGATCAGATGGGAAGGTACAGACCTTCAAGGCTAGACTAGTGGCCAAGGTTTATACCCAAAAAAAGGGAGTTGACTATGGGGAAACTTTCTCGCCAGTAGCCATGCTTAAATCCATCCACACTCTCCTATCCATTGCCGCATATTATGACTATGAAATTTGGCAAATGGATGTCAATACTGCATTCTTGAATGGTAATCTTGATGAGAGTATCTATATGATACAACCAGAGAGGTTCATCGCCCAAGGTCAAGTGCAAAAAGTTTACAAGTTGCAAAGGTCCATTTATGGACTCAAGTAGGCATCTCGATCTTGAAATATAAGGTTTGATACCACGATCAAATCTTATGACTTTGAGCAGAATGTTGATGAGCCTTATGTATACAAGCGCGTCATTGATGGGAATGTGGTTTTTCTTGTTTAATACGTCGATGATATTTTACTTATTGGGAATGATGTAAAGATATTATCAGACGTGAAAACCTGGCTCGCTAACCAATTCAAATGAAATATTTGAGAGAGGCCAGTTATATTCTTGGGATTCAGATACTTCGAGATCGTAAGAAACGATTGTTAGCTATGTCTCAGGCATCCTATGTCGACAAGATCCTTGTGTGATTTGGGATGCAGAATTCCAAGAAAGGCAATCTGCCTTATCGGTACGGAATTCATTTGTCAAAGGAACAGTCTTCTAAGACACCTCAAGATGTTGAGGAAATTCGACATATCACATACGCCTTAGCAGTTGGTAGTCTCATGTATGCTATGTTATGTACGAGACCAGACATCTGTTTTGCAGTGGGAGTAGTCAGTAGGTTTCAGTCAAACCCATGTTTGGATCACTGGGTGGCTGTGAAACACATTCTCAAGTATCTTAAGAGAACGAGAGATTATATGCTTGTGTATTCCTGTAAAGATTTGATCCTAAGGGGATATACAGATCTGATTTTCAGACAGATATCGATTCTAGGAAATCTACATCTGGGTCAGTGTTCATCCTAGGTGGTGGGGCTATAGTATGGCAGAGTATAAAGCAATCTTACATTGCTGACTCCACCATGGAGGCTGAATATGTAGCAGCTTGTGAAGCAGCTAACGAAGCAGTTTGGCTCCGTAAATTCTTGGGAGATCTGGAAGTTGTTCCAGATATGGATAGACCACTCACACTCTATTGCGATAATAGTGGTGCGGTGGAAAACTCCAAAGAACCAAGAAGCCACAAAAGGGGAAAGCATATAGATAAGAAATATCATCTCATCAGGGAGATAGTGCAAAGATAAGACGTTACCGTCATAAAGATTGCATCCGCAGAGAACCTAGCTGATCCGTTTACAAAGACCTTGCCGGCTAAAGTTTTTTAAGGTCACCTAGATGGTCTAAGATTACGTGACATATCTCATTTGCTCTAGTACAAGTGGGAGATTGTTGGAATGTATGCCCTAAAGTTACATGTGATGTAAACGGTTTTGTGTTTTGAAATAAAACGATGTATTATTCATTTATCAAAATTATTTGTTTAATTTTCGTATATTATAAATCATCTTGAATACCCTAGATTACTTATGTGCCTTCATACTTAGTGTATGAGTGTCATACACAGGAGGATTTAAGTCTGAAGTTAGTAATCTTAAATAGTCCATAGAGAGCAAACAAAGCGGGTAATTTATTTACAGTTTATCTATAGCTGCGGTACATTCTATATTTATATAGCGACCTTGATTCGGGATCGTCCATGTAGAGACATGAGAATGGAGGTACCTTATATGATGTGATCATATAGGATTGGACCCAGATGAAAATGGCATTCTTATAATATCCGTTAAACTAAGAAAGTCATTTCGATCTACTAGATGGTCATATATGGATTAATCTTAATCCTGAGTGTACTACGAACTCCTGCATGGCGGGCCATATCTTTTGATTTACAAATGTGAGGTTGGTGTTGCAGTTCCGGCCAATAGCTACGTATTTTGGGGGCATGGTATGTTATGTAACTGGGAACGTTTTTCATAGACATGGAGTTCAATCCTTCTTGCGAAAAGTAGAAGAGTATCTTTCTTAAGGGTTGATTCGGTGCATGAATGTTTTGGGCGTTCAAGTCTTTCTATTACGAATAGAAAGATTAAAATTCATAATGGTTATGAATAAATCGTTCATTAGAGAATCAATAGTACTTAAGGTAAAAATAATTAGAGGGGTATAAAGGATATTATGACTCGACTCTAATTACGAGATACTCGTGAAGGGTCAATTCGTATGTAATGACTATATCGATGGACACTGACTTGGTTCGGCTTAATATATCATATGCGGCAACGAGAGTGCAACTTCAGATTTTTAGTGGAATAATCGGAATTAATAATTCAGAATATTTAATTAAGAGCTTAATTAATATTTCAAGATTATTGGAGCTCGGAACCGTAGGTCCATTTGGTCCCCGTGCTAGCTCAATTTACTATATTGGATTTAGTATAATTGGATAGTCCAATTATATACTCACAAAGGTATAAATATTATTAATATGATTAATAATATTAATTATGTCACACTTGGAACTATATATTAAAATTTAATATATGATTAATATAATAAATGATTATATGATAATTATTTATTGTTAATAATTAAATTATATATGAAATAATTTAAATGAAAGCTAAACTTGGAAATCCCAAATTTTGGGTTTTGGAAACCCTTGCCATTATTTTGGAAGTTACACTATTTAATTGGATGTCAAATATTCAACTTTGTAACATATATTTTCTTTATGGAAAGTTAATATAATTATTACAAAATTAATGGAAAAATAATGCTATGGCCGATTCTTGTATATGGTGGGAAGAGAAAGATTTTGTTTTATTTTGGAAAATAAAACCCTTAACTTAATTTTGGTGGTTACACTTTTTGAATGGTAATCACAACTTTAATTTTGTAACATATTTTCCTTTATGATAATTGATTTTAGTGTTACAAAATTAAATACAAAATTAAATCAAATTCCCTTGCTTGGCCGATAATTACACATGGAGAATAAGAATGAATTTATTTGTTTTGGAAACAAATAACCCTAGGTATAAAAAGAAGATTTAATTTTTCTTTTTGCCTACTCTCTCATTCTTGAAAAATAGCCTCCATCTTCTTCTTGATTCTCTCTCAATTGTTGAGAAAAGAAAAATAACAACAAGAACAAAAATAAGAATATATTATTGTGACAAGATTCTCTAAAGTGTTTAGAGATTTAATTTGTGTGAGTCAAGCCCACACTTATTTTCGTTGGTTGTGAGATATAGCACGGAAGATCTTTTGGTTTCGAACGAACAAAAATTCATCTCCTCCATTCATCTTTGATTCACTGTAGTGAGGGTAATTTTCATCACTGCCGCATCTTGCTATAAAGGGATTTCGGGGGTTCGTTTGAATTTGTTTTAATCCGAACTTTTGGGAAACACTTGGGGAATTTTTGGGGCTGAGTTGGGATTGTTTTTTGAGTGGAAATTAGACCTAAAACAACACAGCAGGTCACGTAAATCAGGGGTCGTTTTGGGTGCATTTCGGTTGCGTAACGGGTCCAAAATAGTTCGTTATTTCACTGCAGTTCGGGGCTATTCGGGGACTATTTCCGAGGCATTCCGGGGCTGAAATCTTGTCCGAAACAGAAGCAAAAATTCAATATACCTGCTGGTTAGATTCAGCAACTTAAAGGGAATGGTAGAAAATTTTTTCAAGTCCAATTCGTGAGCCTAAGCCACTTCCGCTGCTCGAGGAAAGCGTTTCCTACAGTTAGATGCGTATAGTATGATGATGTGATTAAGAGAATTTTATATGAACCAAGAAAAAATTATTGTTCATAAAGTTACGATGTAACAGTTTCATGCGCGGCTTAACGAGGGGCAAGCTGTGAGCTCGCAATTTCTTCACTTGATCAATTTGATCGAACAATTGAGGCAACATAATCTCATTCTGAAGGCATTTTCGGTAGAAGTATCATTCTTGGTTCGCTCTCAGCTTCATATCGCCAATTCGTTGATGTATTTCAATATGAATGAGATTATCTGTTCCTACCATGAACTGCATAAGATGTTGATAATGGTGGAAGAAGACCTAAGGAATGGAGTACCGACTCACCCTCCGAAACGTACTTCACTATCTACTTCTTCCCAGATCTGGTCAAAGGGAAAGAATATGAAAACGAAGAAGAAGAAATGTTTTGGTTCTCAACTATAAGGAAAGATAGCAAGCCCAAGTGGGCGTCCAAGACAAATGCCATCACTGCAGCAAAGTCAGGCACTGGAAAAAGAACTGTCCTGACTACATTACCCAGATAAGGAGAGAGAAATAGCATCTACATCAGGTATATTTATTTTTCCAGATATTGATATCTCACTGGCTTGTGAAGCTATTACATCCAGCTGGATTTTGGATTCTGCTTGTCATGTTCACATTTGTAAATCATTGCAGGTGCTAAAGGAAAGTAAAAAACTGAAGCCTGGAGAGATGTCGTTGCGTTTTTGGGAGTGGAGACTCTCTGGATGCAGTTGTAGTGAGAGTATGCGAGATCCCTTTGTCGAATGAGAGTCTTTTTTGTATGATTTCTATGTTGTACTAGGATGTGTAGCAAATATTATATCTCTTCTTGTATTAGATACATAAGGTTATCGTATTATATTAAGAATTGTTCTTTGTATTTATATGATAAACGTAATATTCAGATCATTTGTTGTCCAAATGAGAATGGTCATTACACATTACATACTTCTAAAGATATTTTGAATATTGGGATTAATAAACGTAGTTTACCTGTTGTTAATAATACTGAACTATTGCACATGAGACTAGGTCATATAGGCGTTAAACGCCTTACCCAATTAGTTAGGAGTGGTTTGATTTCATATCTCACCATTGAACCATGTCCAATTTGTGAATCATGTATTCAGGGTAAGATGACCAAAGCCTCATTTTCTGGTGTTGGACACCGAGCCACAAACTTACTAGAACTCGTACATTTTGATGTGTGTGGTCCACTAAGTCAGACTGCTCACAGTGGTTATTCATACTTCGTTACCTTTATCGATGATCTGTCATGATACGGTTATGTCTATTTGATGTGACATAAATCAGAAACCTTTGAAAAGTTCAAAGAGTTCCGAAATGAAGTAGAAAAACAGACTGGTTAATATATTGAATGCCTTCGATCTGATCGAGGCAGCGAATATATGAGTAGTGAGTTCGTGGATTATATGAATGAGAATGAGATTGTCGCTCAGTATACTCCTCCAGGTACTCCACAGCACAATGAAGTGTCTGAGAGAGAGAAATAAGATTTTATTGGATATGGTCCGATCAATGTTGAGTTTTATAGATTTGCCCTATTTCTTATTAGGATACTCTCTTTTAACAGCTGTACATCTTTTGAATAAGATTCCTTCAAAAGCTGTTCATACGAATCTATATGAGATATGGACCAGTAGGAGACCAAATCTTAGTTATATTAAGGTTTGGGTTGTCCTGCCTATGTTAGGATGGTTCAGTAAGATAAGTTTTTCCCCTCGAGGGCAAAATTTTAGGTTTGTTGGATATCCTTCGAACACGAATGGATATCTGTTCTATGATACCAAGCATCAAAATGTGTTCGTAGCTCACTTCATAACATTTATAGAAGTAGAATTTTTTTCAGAAGGTGGTAATCATTGATAGGTTGAACTTGATGAAGTCCAACCTGAAAACAATGAACCAGAGGAGGAACCTGAAGTTCAAGTATATGAAGAACCTTCAACACCACACTCCATAGGTCACAAAGGGTATCTAGACCTAGACCCGGCCAATGTTCCGATTCGAAATCAGAACCGAGCCGGTTGGAATCGCTGGAACCATCAATTCCAGCGGTTCCAAACGGTTCTAACCAGAACCGTAATGGTTTTGGTTGGAACCTTAGGGTTCCAAACCGTTGGAATCCTAGGGTTCCAACCGTACACCTAACGGCTACTAGTAGACCCGGCCACGGTTCCGGTTCGGAACCGGAATCGAACCGGAACCAAACCGGTTTCCGGTTCCAACCGGTTTCGAAACCGAACCGGAATTGGACCGGTTCGGTTGGGGTTCCACCCCAACTCGAACCGGTTCGATTCCACCGGTTCGGACGGTTCCAACCGGAACCGAACGGTTCCGGTCGGGTTCCTATTGGAACCGTAGGGTTCCAACAGGAACCCTAATTCCCCCAACAGCTACTAGCCGTTGGGGGAGCGGAGCCGTTTGGCTCCCTGCTGCCAAACGGCTCCCTGCCAAAAAAAAAGAATTAAAAAAAAATATTTTTATTAGATAAAAAAAATACTAATGTACCCCTAATAACGGTAATAAAACGGTTATATTTAGGGGCATTTTTGGTATAAAAAAAATTCTAATGTAATAAATTTTTTTATTTATAAATTTAATCTCATTTTTTTTAATTAATAAATTTTTTTTTTATTTAAGCTTTGATTAATTGATTCCTCTCATTTTTTTATGTTAAATAATTTAAAAAAAAATTAAACGGAACCGAACCGAACCGGAATCGAACCGGTTCGTCAGTTAGGTTTTAGGTTCCGGTTCCACACTTGTGGAACCGGAAACCGCCGGTTCGGTTCGGTTCCGAACCGGAACCGAACCGCCGGCCGGGTCTAGTTACTAGTCGTTGGGTTGGGAGCAACGGATCCCTGCCCCAATTTCTTAAAAAATAAATAAATAATTTTAAATTTTCAAAATTATCTCTAATAACGGTAATAAAATGGTTAATTTTAGGAGCAATTTGGGTATCACAAAATATTCTTAAAATGTATAAATATAGGTAATTTTTATTATTTCATCACACCAATTTCTCAATTCTCTTTCACAATTATCTCATTTACAAATTACAAATTACAATTTATCATTCTCAATTCTCTAAATGGCAAGCTCATATGAGAACACAATATCAAATTGCCAACCTAAGAGAGCGGCCATAGTATCGGTTCACGTAGAAGAGAAGTTAAGTCTTGTTCCTCAGATGTTTTCGAAATTCATTTTCATTTAGACGTTGTAGATGACGGTTCAAGAGCAGTATGCAACCATTGTGGGGTTTCTTATAAATTTTCTGGTGGATATGGAAATATGATCAAGCACTTGGAAAGACATTATGCGATTGAACTTGGACTTGATACGACGCAAACTCGAATGGCTAGGTACACATCATCTAGTAGAGGTACGCGTGCTTTAGTTTTATTTAAATATTCTGATGCTAAAAATAGAGAAGAATTTGCTAAATTAACTTTTATGACACATCTTTCTTTAAGTTTTGGTGAAAATTTCTTTTGCAAATTACGTTCAAAATACTTTTAATCCTGCTGCATGTAGAATGACTAGAAATACAACAAAACGTCAAATTTTTAAATTATACAAAGATGGTAAAATTATTTTAAATGAAACATTTAGAGATATTAAAGGACGTCTATCTATTTGTTACGATATATGGAGTGACCATTGGTGAACACACTCATCTATGGGTGTGACTTGTCATTGGATTGATGCATCATGGAACATGCCAAAACGAATTATTGCATTTAGTGTTTTTGATGAACAACATACTGCACGAAATATTTATAGAATAATTAAAGTAATTTTTTATGAATATGGTTTATTAGGTAAAATTTTAACAGTTGGATTTGATAATACATCTGCAAATACTGCATCAATCAAAGATTTCATACAAAGATGCGAACCAAATTTAGGGAGTCATTTTTCATGTTCGTTGCACATGTCATATCATTAATTTATGTGTTCAATATGGTTTGGAAAAATTAGCACATTTCATTGAGCCTATTAAAACTACATTTAATTATATTTGGTCTATTCTCAAGTTAGGAGAGAATGGGCATAGTTTTGTAAATTTAATGGTATTAAACAGATAAAATTTTCACGAGATGTTCCAACACGTTGGAATTCAACTTATGTTCTTTTATGTCAAGCTTTGCAATACAAAGATGCATTATGTAGTTTTTTTCCTCAAAATATTCAACATATCACACTTTTTCATAGTCAATGGGAAATTTGTGAAAATGTTTTAGAGATTTTAAAATTGTTTAATGATGCTGCATTAATTTTTAGCGGAGTTTATTATCATACGACACATTTATTTATTCTTGAAAGTTTGAATATTGTTGGAACTCTCGATGAGCATGTTGATAGTACTGATATTATTTTGTTAGAAGTTATTACTGCTATGAAATGAAAATGGTTGAATTATTTTAGAGACATTCCTTTACTTTATCTTATTGATGTTGTTTTTTATTCTAGATTTAAATTAGAAGGTTTGAATAGTGATTTACCCGCTTACTATGGATATTTAGGAATAACAATGAAGTTGATATTACAAGAATAATAGTTAAAATAAAAATGATGATGTAATAGAGCAGGTGATCTTTGGTTATTACAATGAAATAAAAAAACATAGGGATAACACGATTAATAATCCAGAATTAGATAATTATTTATCTACAAATTTTGAGTTTTCAACTGAATAATTAGTTAGTAAAAATTTTCAAATCATTGAATGGTGGAACCGACATCAAAATGTATATAATGAATTATCAATTATTTCTAAAGAGATATTGGCAGCATTTGTTTCCACCGTTGCGGTTGAGCAAGCCTTTAGCATCGGAGGTAATATATTGGAAGTCAGACGGTCTTTATTACATCCAAGAACTCTAGAAGCAATAGCATGTGTGGGGGTTATGATGCATTGCTAGATGCCGCTCTTGATCTATGGAAATTAGTTTCTTAATTAAAGAGTTAATTGAGGATAAATTAATTAGATTAATTTATCGAGACTTATAAAGTTTATGACTATCTCCATTGCCAACATAAGAAAGAACCTAATGGGTTAGACACTTTAAAGTATTGAGGAGTTAATGATAAATTATGTAGATTTAAGTTTTAGGACTTAAATGTTAAGTTCTTAAACTTTGGGGTAAATTCATAATTTTAGAAATTATGGATAAAAATGGAATTCTTGAAATTTTAGGACCAAGGTGCAAATCTGGAAATTAGAGGCTGTTTCGTAATTTCCAAAAATGCATGAGTCATTTTGTAATTTTCAAAAGTATAAGGGTTGAAATGTAATTTAGCAAAGTGTTTGTATTAAATTATAATTTCAGATTATAGTATTCTAATTTGATAAGAATTATAAATTTTAGTTAATTAATTTAATTAAATAAAATAGGATAATAGTTGTTTATTTATAATGGATTAAAATTCCTATTTTAATAGGATTAAATCTTATCCTATTAATTCTAATTTGATTGGAATTAAAACAACTCTAATCAAAGCCTATAAATTATCCCTTTTTCCATAATTAAAACAACTCAAATCAAAGCCTATAAATTAACATTTTTTCCATTAACTTTGTTAACTATAAATCGAAGCAAAAGTTGAAAAGTTTTTGTGAGAAATTTTGTGATTCACGTGAGAAGCGAATAAAGAAAGAAAAAATTGATTTTTCTTTTATTAAGAATTTGCTTAAACAATTACTTAAAGGTTTAAGATATGTTTTATTTATGTTTTATAAATAAGTATTATTATGAAGCATGAAGAAAATTAATTATGATCTTGGATTGGAAATTTATGTTTAAAATTGAAAAAGTTTAATTTTCTGCCGCATTCCAACAGCGGTATCAGAACCTAAATTAATTTGCATGCTTTTGATATGATTTTATGCATATTGCACTGATTATATTTAAATTTATGGGACATAATTACGACGAGATTAAATTGATTTGATTAATAAATAAATAAATAAAAAGTAAATAAACAACTATGACACTGTTCTTTTAATAACAGTGGAAGGAGAGCGGTTCGGGCGAAATCGTAGTTTAAAATTTTTAAACTTACGAATAAATTATTCAATATCAAATATCAATAATTCATTCATATTTCACCTAAATATATTTATTTGATTTCATATAACGACGTAAATAATATAGAAACATCGCGAAACTTTTGCGAAAATATTTTTCCGCAAAATAGCATAAAACACGTTTCCGGCCAAACCGACCGACCAATGCTCATGGGGACTGCCCAGGTCAGTCCCAAAAATATTTAGACAGTTTGTGAGCTGCCCGAACAGTGCCCAATTCATTGTTTGGGCAACCGTTACCCGGTAACGCCGTTTTCACCGTTTTCGCGTATTTTCACTCCGAAATAATTTTCGATAAATATTTTCCTTGGGCAATTAAAATAAACCAATTTATTCTAATTACTCAATAAATAAAAAATGATTTTTTATCTGAAAAATCAGATTTATCATTAATTACTATGAGACCCATACACTTTATAAATTAATTATTTTGGTCTTATCATTAATTACTATGAGACCCCTACACTTTACAAATTAATCATTTTGGTCCTTAAATTATCAAATACATATTTAATTGATTCCAAATCAATCCCAAAATAATTTATACAATTTGCAACATAAACCAGAAACTTTTCCAAAATTCTGAAACTGTCCAGAATTTTATCTTATACAGTCATACCAAGTTTTTATGATTCATGCACGGTATAGGTTATAACCGAACTATCACAGTTTTGGGATGGCACTGTCACGAGATTGGATGGCTTGATAATAGCATGCAGTAGGGATTAATTCATGTTCTCATATTGGTCATGTCATGTTCAGGTTATTCACTAAGAATACACAATAGTTTCATATATGTTCAATTTATCCATATCCAGTTTAGATATTCAGAACAGCTCATGCATCTTTAGTATAGGTATTCATATTAGTGCATGCATGCCTAGTTCAATATTCAAGTCCAACTCATGTATTTTTAGCTCATGATGCAGATTCAGCTTATGCATGTACATTTTAGGAATTTAGTTTCAGTTCAGACAGCTTTCAGACTGGTCATATAGGTTCATCTTAGTATTCAAACTTAGTGCATGCATGTCAGTTAGCATTCAGACTCAACTCACACATTTATAGTTTAGATATTTAAGTTTAGCTCATACATCTCAAATTAGATATTTAGATCAATTCATATATTTCAGTTTAGATATTCTGGTCAGTGTCATGAATGTTCAGATTATGCATTCAGATTAGCTCATGTATATTCAGTTTAGATGTCCAGTTTAGTTTATATGTCTAGTTTAGCTTTCAGGATCAGGTGCTCGTGTCCAACTCATGTAGATTTCAGATTGTAACATCCCTCCTAGGCCAGGATGCTACCGCCAGGAGACAGGCTAACCCTACCTCCATAAGCCTTGGATACCGACGAAATTTCGGCATGATGTATGCAGAACATCATGCAACCTGGCTTATAGCTAGCACCCGAAAACAACCTATAATGCAACTCAAATCATATACAATCATCATATAGGCCTCAGGCCTGAACTCAATGAATAAGATGTAAATACTTGGCCTCCGACCAGAACTCAAAATAAAACTATACTATTACATAACCCTTACTTATATGATACAAATGCAAATACAATACAAAGGGCCGTGAGGACCCATAACTCGATCCAGGACTCAAAAACTCTCTTGACTGCAATTGGGGCGATCTACTGTCTTCAAAGTCTCCATCAAAGTCCTGCTGGCTTAGTATGACTGCTACTAACCTGCAAAACTAACAAATTATTGTGGTGTGAATCATAAGACTCCGTAAGTAACCATGCTCATAACTTGAGCGTACAAACATATACAAAGTCTAAGTTATGTTTCTGTATTAACCTGTGTTGTTCGTAAAGCCATTAAAGCATTCTCAAAGTTTGAAATAACCATATAACTCTTATCCATTTATTTTCATATTACTTGCTACTAGTCTTTCTAACTATTCGTATATAGACTTAAAATCTTGTACATTTTCAATATCTATAACTTTATTCACTAACACAAGTCTTATCATGTTTTCGCTGCGTTACTCTGATATCTTATGCTTACCTACTTACTCTTTTGCTATACTAGTTTGGTTATTTATCATACTTATCTTTCTTTTATTTTATTGAAAAATCATCAAATCCGATTTATAAATTATTCTTTCTATCAAACATTCATCTTTAACTGTCTTACATTATATTTACTAACTCTATCATTAATATACTTCACATGCAAATAATTAAAACCACTTACATAACTAATCATCACACTATTATAAACATATAGAATCTAATGTACCGTTACATCTATCATTTCATATAATCATATTGAAACTTATTAAGCTTTAACGCTATAAATACATGCATTTACAAATTACTATTTTCAACTCAATAATACAGTACATGTATATGAAATCGTGTTATCATACACTGCCATTCACAAGGTTTATCTCGTATAAACGTACAAGTTATATCATTATTAATCATTTATGTATATAAATGTGACAATGCCATCATGCATGAATATAAGCTACATATAACTCAAATGATATCTAAAATGTATGATTTATATGCGTAACTCGTAAACTGCTTCCTACTTTAGCATATCATACTATTCAGATAATACTTCCTAAAAACCTTTTCTGAAAAAAACTGTTCTCTAAAGACTGTTTCTGAAAACTCTTCTCTGAAAGTTTCTTTTTGAAAACTCTCTGCTGAAAACTTTACTTGAAAACTGGTTTCTACTTTAAAATTCTGAATCTCTTATAAAACTGTTGTTTTCTGGAAACAGTTTATAAAATCTATTTTCTAAAAATTGTTTACTAAAATATGACTTTTGAAAACTATATATTGATGATCTAAAAATGTGTACTGAAAATCTGAAATCTGAATCTGAAAACTGATAATACTTGATGCCCAGGACAACAACTCAACTACGGCATCTCTGAGGCTGGTGGTGCCCTACGTCCAAGACAACAGCTCAACTGGCAACGTAGAGCTCTACACCCAGGACAACAGCTCAACTGGCAGTGTAGCCACCTCTAGAACTGGGGGTGTGGATCAAGCTCTAAACTAGGGATCAGGTACACGATCCTAAGCCGCCATCCTGGCCATACATGTGCACATGTTCTCTATATCCGTCAATTCCAACTGTAATAGTTACATACTGGGGTGAGGTTTTACCTCATGCCCCGAAAAACATAAAGCTCACCGAAAACATAAAGAATCGTGTTATAGATTACAAAACCGCATATAAACAAGCTCAACTGTGTCTGTCAATTCCACAAATCACTGAGTTTGGGTTTTTACCCCAATCTAAATCAAAACTATGAAACATCCTTGAAATCCTCTGAGGCTCTTTTAAAATCTTTTTGGCTTATCAAAAACATTTCAAAACACTCCAATCTTTTCAGAACTTCAAAAACATTTAAAATATTAAAATCACCTTACAATATTTTATACTCTTATGCTAATGTATATACATTTATGTTTAAGTACATACACACTCATGCTTCATGCTTACTTACGAACATTCTTATACTATCTCATGTCATAAACTTACATATCTTCTCATGCAATGCATATACTACTTCATCCATGCTCTTTATCATCTTATATACGTGTATTTATACTCATGTTGCTAAACATGCATATATATGCTCAATCTCGTATGAACTTGAATTCTTACATTCATACTATTCTTCTACACACATACATATTTAATCACGCCAATTTACATGCTTACTAGGTTATACTTACCAATGCATATTAACGTTCTTATGTTAATACATACAACACATATTTACTTGGTTAATTAAACACTTACGCACATAACCATGTTCATACTCACATGCTCATTATAGTTATGCATTGTACACATACTTACTAGCTCTTACTTATTCATTTATAGGCTTTCTTTCTTCCCACTTATGTTCTATTTCTTACTTATATTCCAACTACATACGCCTACATGCATTTCTTCCTTACACTAACATACATGGTTCAATTATATATATCTTATTTATATATATGCATATAATTAACCTTACAATCCGCATACATATATTTCCATTATTGCTTATATATATACATTTATTCATATCATAGTCTCAAACCCTAAGGTGTAGTTTCTACAACCCCCATACCCAAGTATACTAATATCATAGTCACATGTAATTACACAAACAAGCGTTTTCAAGCACTTATTGCATAGGTTACTTACCTGGCTTGACGGACACCCAAAATCCTGATCTGATCTGTCAAAATAAATAACAAACTAATGTCAGAACCGCTATTTGTGGAACTTTCTACTCATCTATATAAACTTCCGGACTTTCCCGGAATACACGATCTCCTCTCTGATACAACAGTTCAAACTTTTTTACTCTAATATTCCTTTCTATACTATTCTAAACTAAATAGATAGCTTATATTATCATTTTACGCGTTTGCGGTAAATCTTACGAAAAAGTTTCCGTAAACACTACGGAAGGATCTTGGACCCTCCGAACTTAACCAAAATTACTTAATTACCCTCGTATTATCATATTTATATCATATCCATAATTACGGTCATCTACACTCGGCCACGCGAGAAACTCTGTTTTACCGGAAACTCGCTAATTCTACCAGATCGATCTAATTTATTCCGTTTCTGCCCGGATTTTACCACATTCATCGTTTTAACATATAATATCACATCAATTCATTTCATGTCAATTCGCTACACTACGGAACTACTGGAAGCATCCGAATATATAAAGATAAATCTTAAAATAACAAATTTTTAACGTAGAGTCGTACCGAAATTTCGAGGGCATATTCGGACTCCCAACGGCCATACGAACGCGATGGTGTCGACGGAATTCCGATCGGAGCTAATGTTCATCTGGGTGCTACAGTAAACACGCTGCTTCCCTCCTCGTTTTGTGTGCAACCGACTACTATTCGGTAAAATCGACTCTGCATACTCGTTGCACTCGTCGAGAGCTTCGATTTGGTAGGTGGCTCGGGCCGTGAAATGAAGCGACGAGCCGAGATCGACTAACTCATTACCGCACCTTTCTTCACGTGATTTCGCCGGATTCCAACGTCCCCTACATCAGCGCCGGCCACCGACTGGTGCGTCGTGGCCGGACGCTTCAGATGCCAGTGGTCCACCGGTGTGAGGGTGGCCGGAGGGCCACCGGCGAGGGCTTCACCCTCTCTCTCTCTCTCATGCGATCCTCTCTCTGTATTTCTCTTTTCTTTTTCTTTTTTTTTTCATTTCTAATAATAAGAATAACAGTAAAAATAATACAACAAAATATCATTCATCCCAAATTACCAAAATGCCCCTCCTTATAAGGGTAATTTCAGAAATCTACGATTTTGAAGCTCTTCCGATGTGATTTTCGAAACGTGTTCAACGCGAAAGTTGTCTGTCTCGGAAAAATGAGTCCGATAGATCAAGAACCAACTCGATCGAAGTTCGTTTGCTATTTCTATGACCAAAACTGTAAACTTTACGCGTATATAAAAATCGCGTAACTGACTTTTGATCCCTCATGTTTTCCAACGTGACGAATATTCATAATATATTAATCCAACCCATATAACATCGTTTGAACTCTTATTTCTTTATTATCATCCTGATCCGAGACTATAATGTTAGTACGGAAATCTTCTAGAACAGTTCCGAAAATTTGGGATGTTACATTCACCCCTCCTTATAAAAATTTCATCCTCGAAATTTCTCCGTCCTTATAACTGCTGATCCGAACCTGGTCGAATGTGCGGAAACCATCTTACTCTAAACTCCACTGATATAACTTCTCTGTCTCAACTATAAACTAATCACTATCTATAAGCTAGGATCCTTAACAGCTCATCTACGACTTTAAACTGACTATATCGGTCTGTTTCTCATCTCTGACTATACTGATCTGGTTCTTATCTCTAGCTATATTGTTCTGGTTCTTATCTCGAGTCCTCTAGCCTCACAAAGGCTCTAAACTGATACTATCTAATTCTTGCTAATTCTCCGATCTGAAAAGGCCGTAAAAATACTTACTTAATCTAATCTCCTCCCATACGGAGATAGCTAATCTATGCACATCAATCGAGTCACCCATGGACTCAAATTCAAGCAAGCAAAACACTGAATAATAGAATCAAATCATATCAAGCTATCATAGAAAGCACATACAAAGACCTACATGGTCTTTACAAAACTAAAGACAATCTCTGACAGCCGGATCCCCACAGTTGCACTAACTTCTAGATCATAATACTGACACTGACTCTTAAACCATGCTCTGATAGCATCATTGTAATATCCCGCCTAGGCCAGGATGCTACCGGCAGGAGACAGGCTAACCCTACCTCCAAAAACCTCTAATACCGATGAAATTTCAGCATGATGAATGCAGAACATCATGCAACCTGGCTTATAGCCAGCACCCGAAAACAACCTCTAATGCAACTCAAATCATATACAATCATCATCTAGGCCTCAGGCCTGAACTCAATGAATAAGATGTAAATACTTGGCCTCCGACCAGAACTCAAAATAAAACTATACTATTACATAACCCTTACTTATATGATACAAATGCAAATACAATACAAAGGGCCGTGAGGACCAATAACTCGATCCAGGACTCAAAAACTCTCTTGACTGCAATTGGGGTGATCCACTGTCTTCAAAGTCTCTATCAAAGTCCTGCTGGCTTAGTATGACTGCTACTAACCTGCAAAACTAACAAACTGTTGTGGTGTGAATCATAAGACTCAGTAAGTACCCATGCTCATAACTTGAGCGTACAAACACATACAAAGTCTAAGTTATGTTTCTGTATTCACCTGAGTTGTTCGTAAAGCCATTAAAGCATTTTCAAAGTTTGAAATAACCATATAACTCTTATCCATTTTATTTCCATATTACTTGCTACTAGTCTTTCTAACTATTCGTATATAGACTTAAAATCCTGTACATTTTCAATATCTATAAATTTATTCACTAACATAAGTCTTATCATGTTTTCGCTGCGTTACTTTGATATCTTATGCTTACCTACTTACTCTTTTGCTATACTAGTTTGGTTATTTATCATACTTATCTTTCTTTTATTTCATTGAAATATCATCAAATCCAATTTATAAATTATTCTTTCTATCAAACATTCATCTTTAACTGTCTTACATTCTATATACTAACTCTATCATTAATATACTTCACATGCAAATAATTAAAACCACTTACATAACTAATCATCACACTATTATAAACATATGCAATCTAATGTACCGTTACATCTATCATTTCATATAATCATATTGAAACTTATTAAGCTTTAACGCTATAAATACATGCATTTACAAATTACTATTTTCAACTCAATAATACCGTACATGTATATGAAATCGTGTTATCATACACTGCCATTCACAAGGTTTATCTCGTATAAACATACAAGTTGTATCATTATTAATCACTTATGCATATAAATGTGACAATGCCATCATGCATGAATATAAGCTACATATAACTCAAATGATATCTAAAATGTATGATTTATATGCATAACTCGTAAACTGCTTCCTACTTTAGCATATCATACTATTCAGAAAATACTTCCTAAAAACCTTTTCTGAAAAAAAAAAATGTTCTCTAAAGACTGTTTCTGAAAACTCTACTCTGAAAGTTTCTTTTTGAAAACTCTTTGCTGTAAACTTTACTTGAAAACTGGTTTTTGCTTTAAAATTTTAAATCTCTTATAAAACTGCTGTTTTCTGGAAACCGTTTATAAAATCTATTTTCTGAAAACTGTTTACTAAAATATGGCTTTTGAAAACTATATATTGATGATCTGAAAACTGTGTACTGAAAATCTGAAATCTGAAAATGAAAACTGAAAACTGATAATACTCGATGTCCAGGACAACAACTCAACTGCGGCATCTCTGAGGCTGGTGGTGCCCTACGTCCAGGACAACAGCTCAACTGGCAACGCAGAGCTCTACACCCAGGACAACAGCTCAACTGGCAGTGTAGCCACCACTAGAACTGAGGGTGCAGATCAAGCTCTAAACTATGGACCAGGTACATGATCCTAAGCCGCCATCCTGGCCATACATGTGCACATGTTCTCTATATCTGTCAATTCCAACTGTAATAGTTATATACTGGGTTGAGGTTTTACCTCATGCCCCGGAAAACATAAAGCTCACCGAAACATAAAGAATCGTGCTATAGATTTCAATCGCATAAACAAGCTCAACTGTGTCTGTCAATTCCAATCATTGAGTTTGGGTTTTTACCCCAATCTAAATCAAAACTGTAACATCCTGCCTAGGCCAGGATGCTACCGGCAGGAGACATGAGAAACCATCTCCATAAGCCTCTGATTCTAACAAAAATTTCGGCATGATGTATTCGTAACAACATGCAGCCTGGCTTATAGCCAGCTCCAAGATACAACATGACTATCAAATCTCGACCTCAGACCGGTGTTTCAACATCAAGGCCTCAGGCCTGAACCCAATAACAGAAACAAATCACTTGGCCTCCGGACAGAACTCAAATAAAATTATGTTATAACAAAATTATTACATAACTTATACAAGGAAATACAAAGCAAATACAAAGACAAAGGGCCGTGAGGGCCCATAACTTGACCCAGGACTCGAGACTCTCTATTGACTGCAAAAATTGGGGTGATCCACTGTCTTCAAAGTCTTCACCGATCATCTGCTGGTTCTATATAACAGCTACTAACCTGTAAAACTGCAAACTGCTGAGATGTGAGTCATAATGACTCAGTAAGTAATCATGCCCTAACTACAACATAAACACTCAATAGCTTATAATTTCCGTTCCATTAAGTTTTCTTAACTTATCTTTTACTGTAATCATGTAATTACATTTACCTCATTAATTATCAAGATGTCCACAACTCACATGTATATCATGCAAATAATCACATATTCTAAATTAGCTGTACAATTCTTATACACTACAGAGACACATTACTCTTTCATCCATCCTTTTATCTAATCAAACCCATACTTTAATTTCTATTTAGTATATACATTACAAGTATTTCATCACGTGTCAAGTTTTTATCAACAACTGTTGGGGTTGGTGCTCACAGCGCCAATTCCCGGTTGTATTTCTGTGTAAATACTTCTGTAAAACATTATTATTATGAATAATATATGTAGTTTCTATTAAAAATGAATCTTTAATATGGTAAAGACGTAATGACCCTAGAATGATTAGTCATGATACAGTTGCAAAAGCGTCGCAACAGCCATTGAGTAGTATCATGACGTTGTCATTCTCAAACAGTTCCTGGTCAAGTTTTACACCACATGGTCAGTATAGTAAACTCGTTGAGACCGGTACAAGTCGTATACTGGAATATATGATTCCAATGGTTTCTCAATGAACCATAAGTCTAGGAGACTAGTATAGACGTGTAGGTGTTTATAGCGGATAAACACTGAACGACTCACGGAAGATTCTTAATGGATGGTACACCAGCGTCAATAAGAATCTTCTTGGGTTGAGTAGCACTTGTGATTCTTAGACTTGAGATGCCATTTTGGGCACATGAGACATCTTCTACACTTAGATGGCAGTCACGTCACCGATCTATTTAGATCAGACCTCCGCCTGTTCGTTGGGTGTAGATAGATCATCAGGGTGTCCTATGTGTATCGAGATAGGATCCGTCAGTTCTGTGTAACAGAGCATAGGTAGTCCATATAATTGGCAATCAGATAAAACCATGGGCCCGTGGTAAAGTTTAGAAGCTGGTTCTAAACATTCTTTTGAGATTGCTAATAGAATAGTCGACTGGATAATCCCCATAGAGATTTGACGTTTACATCTATATCTCTGGGATACATCAGGATACCTGTGACGGAGGAATTATACATCTGCCATGACCTCGACCTGTATGATTCAGCCAGTTTATCCGTGATCGTCATAATTTACGGGTGGATAAATTATGGACACGAAATTGGATTTCGTGACGGATATGCCTGAATCTAGAGAGTCTCAATAATGAAATAAACTCATAAAGCACTAGAGCAACATTAATAAATAATATTGATTATTTATAAAGTCGTTTAAAGGTTAAACGCAAAATACATGTGTAGGGACCCGATAGTCATTTACTAGATTATTGTGTATTTACATTTAATACTTGATTATTTTAAATACACATTAATTAAATGTCAAATTGAGATATTTGACTAATATCCTAAATAAAAATATATTTTTAATATTTAATGTAAATATTATACATATATTTAATATATTTGTATTTGATTAATTAATTAATTATTTAATTGTTAAATGATTAAATTAATTAAAATATAAATATCTTACATTAGGATATTTGTTGTAAATGATATTTGTTGCCTTTGTTGACTTTAATAAATATCTAATAAAGTTGTTTTTAGATATTTATGCAAGTTGATTAAATGATAATTGAAATGAAATTGAAATTACAATTTCTTATATTTGGCTTTGATTTTCGGCCAAGGCTTGTCTTGTACAAGTATATATTGTTTTTAATTCATTCATCATCAACCTAATACACTTTACAAAAGAAAACTCCATTGAAGAAGATTAAAGAAAGCTTGAGAAAGAAAGAAAGATTAAAGAAAGGTTGGAATTTTAGTAAGTTTTTCAAACTTGCTATTAGAGAGGAATATGTTCCTTAGGTTCTAGGCTTCAACATGTGATGATCTTAGATTATTTCTTTCTTTATTTCTTTGTGTTTTTGTTGATGGAAGTTTTAATTGAAGTGTTGAGCATGTATGATGAAGGAAACTTGTGACTATTGTAGTTGTAAGGATTCTTTTAAGGTTTTGGAAACCATGTTGCTAATCTAGAGTTGTTGACCCACTCTAAGATGACCTAGATTTGAGCTTGAGTTGTTTCATTGTGTTGAGACTTGGATTCGATGTAAGAAAGATGATTGAAGTAATTGATATAGTGTATTTGGACTAATTTGTCCAATTTGTGGAAATTGAAAAATTAGGGTTTATAACTAATTCCAAATTTGGGGCTTTTCATATATGTTGTGCATTTGGATGTGTATATGATGCATATAAAGTTTCATGTTGATTGGATTACATCTTGATGTGTTTTGAGACATGAAATGACAAAAGGCACAATATGCCTACCTTAGGAGGCTCTCGGCCAAATGAATAGGATTTGGGGATTTTGGTTCTTTTGGTGTTTCGATGATTCAAGCATGCTAAGTTCATCCTAGAAATGATTTAGAATCATTCAAAATTGATTTGATCAATTTCGGACTAAAATGGACAAAGTACCAATACAAGGGTAATTCGGTAAATTCACTTGAATATGATTTATTTGAATTTTATTTCATAATTTGATTATTGGACAATTGAATAAATATGTTTATTAAATTAATCCGAAATTTTTTTTTGAAATTTGAAAATACAATTTTCATCGCTTCCGCTACGTTACCGGATACAGCCCCTAGAAAAACCCCTACAAAATGGTATCAGAGCGAGTCTGATTCTAGGCCGTTTAAAATGATTAGCTTTATTTAATTCATTTATTCTTGACTTTATACATGCTTATTAGAAACTGAATCGAATAGATTTAGGGTGTATGTCACTTAACGGAAAAATCCCTAATTAATAAGGTTTTAATGTAACTATGTATTTGATGCATGTTATATGGTCCGTCTTGTCAATACGGTTTATGAATACTTCTCCGTGACTACATCCGAGACCGTGCCTCTGCTGTGAGGGTGTAGCCGATAGAGATTTATTCATACCGGATGTATATCAGATACTAGATAAATTCAAGCGAAAGCGCAATTCTGAACGTGCCCTAGCTGTCAGGATTATGTAAGTAACTTGAGTTTATCATTGACGAGTTTAACCTTGGTACGTCTCCTTGTGGGCCTGCCTTCGCAGCGACAATGAGAAACGACTAGGACCGGAAACTTAGGAGTCACTATTGAGTGATTGACAAATGAGTTGTCTACCTGATGAATATACGTAGGCGAGACCGTGGCTCTGGTGTGAGCTGAAATATATTCATGGGATCCACCTTTCACTATTAGTATTTAATTTAATTATTAAATATTTGTATTCTGTTTGGGGATTAAAATATTGTATGATTTAGTGGGAGGGGCATATTAGATTAAAAATCCATGATCTAGTTTATGCTTAAGATATTATATGAAATTGCTTTATTTCTTCTAACCGTTTTTCGTGATCTATATGATAGATTTGCGATGGCGGGACAATCCACAAATCAGTTTGCGTGTATGCTTGATGCGAACAAACTAAAAGGCGCTGAGAGCTTTACAGACTGGGAAATGGACTTGAGGATTGTCCTCGACTCCGAAAAGCTGGGATATGTACTTGAGGGTCCGTTGCCCCTTGTAGTGGGTGCGGATGCTACGGAGGAGGAACGCCGAGTTTTTAAAACTTGGAAGGATGATGATTTAAGGGTTAAATCATACATCCTCAGTTCTCTCTCTCCAAAACTCAAGCAACAATATTATGGTATGGTTGATTCATATAGTATGATGACGCGATTGAGACAATCGTTCGAGAACCAAGAACAAGTGATTGTTCACAAAGTCGCCATGGAACTGTTCCATGTGCGTCTGGATGAGGGGCAAGCTGTTAGCCCACATGTTCTTCAAATGATCGATTTGATCGATCAATTGAGGCAACATAATCTCATCTTGAATGACATTCTCGGGAGGAGTGTCATTCTTGGTTCACTTCCAGCTTCATTCCGCCAGTTTGTGATGTACTTCAACATGCACGGGACTATCTGTACCTACCATGAGCTACATAGGATGTTGCTCACGGCAGAAGAGGACCTTAGGAAGGGATATAGATCTACTTCTCTTTCTACTTCTTCCCAAGGAATGTCCAAGGGAAAGAACAAGAAAGGCAAGAAGAAGAAGAAGGCAGTTGGTCTTCAACAACAGACAAAGATAGCCAAGCCCAAAAGGGCTTCTGAAGACAAATGCCACCACTGCGGCAAAATCGGGCACTGGAAGAGGAACTGTCCAGACTACATTGCCCATATAAGGAGGGAGAGAGCATCGACATCAGGTACTTTTATTTTTCTAGTTATTGATATATCTTTGGCTTGTGAAGCCGTTGCATCCAACTGGATTTTAGATTCTGCTTGTCCCATTCACATTTGCAATTCGTTACAGATGCTGAAGGAAAGTAGGAGGCTGAAGCCTGGAGAGATGCAGTTGCGATTCGGGAGTGGAGACTCACTGGATGCAGTTGCAGTGGGAGTATGCGAGATCTCATTGCCGAATGGGACACTTTTGTTAAATGAATGCTTTTTTGTGCCTGGATGTGTATCTAATTTTATATCCCTTTTGTATTAGATACAGAAGGCTTTTGTATTAATATTAAGAACAGTTCTTTGTATTTATATGATAAGAATAATATTCAGATCCTTTGTTGTCCAAATAAGCATGGTCATTATACACTGCAAACATCAAAAGATATTTTAAGTTCTGGAATTAATAAACGTAGATTACTTGAAGTTAATAATACTGAACTATGGCATATGCGGCTAGGTCACATTGGCGCTAAACGCCTTAACCAAATGGTTAGGAATGGTTTGATACCAGATCTCACCATTGAATCCTATCCAATCTGTGAATCGTGTATTCGGGGTAAAATGACCAAATCCCAATTTTCTGGTGTTGGACACCACGCCACTAACTTACTGGAACTCGTACATTCTGATGTATGTGGTCCACTAAGTCAAACTGCTCACAGTGGTTATTCATACTTCATTACCTTTACCGATGATCTGTCACGGTACGGTTATGTCTATTTGATGCGACATAAATCGGAAACCTTTGAAAAGTTCAAAGAATTCCATAATGAAGTAGAAAAACAAACTGGTAAATATAGTAAATGCCCTTCGATCTGATCGAGGTGGCGAATATATGAGTGGTGAGTTCATGGATTATATGAAGCAGAATGGGATTCTCGCTCAATATACTCCTCCAGGTACCCCACAACATAATGGAGTATCTGAGAGGAGAAATCGGACTTTATTGGATATGGTCCGATCAATGTTGAGTTTCACAGATTTGCCCTATTATTTATGGGGCTACTCTCTCTTAACCGCCGCACATCTTTTGAATAAGATTCCTTCAAAGGCTGTTCTTACTACACCGTATGAGATATGGTTCGGTAGGAGACCAAATCTTAATTACATTAAGGTTTGGGGTTGTCCTGCCTATGTCAGGGTGACTCAGCAAAATAAGCTTTCGCCTCGAGGGCAAAAGTTTAGGTTTGTTGGATATCCTCCGAATACGAGGGGATATCTGTTCTATGATACCGAGCATCGAAATGCATTCGTAGCTCGCTTCGTAAAATTTCTAGAAGTATAATTTTTGTCAGAAGGTGGTGATCATAGACAGGTTGAGCTTGATGAAGTACAACTTGAAAACAACGAACCAACGGAGGAACCTGAAGTTCAAGTAGATGAAGGACCTTCAACACATACACTCCGTAGGTTAGAAAGGGTATCCAGACCTCCTGAACGCTTGTATTTGATACAAGAAAAGAGTCTGGATGTTCTCTTAGTAGAAGAGACAGATCCTTTCACCTATAGAGAATCGATGTTGGACATCGACTTCGTGAAATGGTAAAAAGCCATGAAATCCGAGATAGACTCAATGCATGAGAATCAAGTTTGGGACTTGGTTCCGCTTCCCGAAGGAATTGTTCCTATCGGTTGTAAATGGGTTTATAATAAGAAGGGGGGCCTGACGGTAAGGTTGAAACTTACAAGGCCCGACTGGTAGCAAAAGGTTACACGCAGCGACCTGGCGTCGACTACGATGAGACTTTTTCACGGTAGCAATGCTTAAGTCTATTCGGATTTTGCTTTCTATAGCTGCGTATCATGACTACGAGATTTGGAAAATGGATGTCAAAACGGCTTTTCTAAATGGATTTCTTGATGAAGAAATCTATATGGAACAGCTGGAAGGTTTTGCGTCTAGCGAAAACTCGGGTATGGTATGTAAGCTTAAGAAGTCCATTTATGGACTTAAATAAGCTTCACGAAGTTGGAATCTTCGATTCGACGAGATTATTAGATCGTCTGGTTTTCTCAAGAATTCAGAAGAATCCTGTGTGTATCAGAAGGCCAGTGGGAGCATGGTCGTATTTTTAGTCCTATATGTTGATGACATCCTAATCATTGGGAATGATTTAGGCATGTTACAAAACGTCAAAGCGTACCTCTGTAAGAATTTCTCCATGAAGGACCTGGGAGAAGCTTTCTATGTTTTAGGGATAAAACTCTATAGAGATAGATAAAGGAGGCTGATTAGGTTATCTCAATCAACGTACATAGATAAGATCTTGGAACGGTATAATTTTGGTAACTGTAAGACAGCAAACATACCGTTCAAACATAGGATTCATCTTTCCAAGAATATGTGTCCACAAACAGAAGATGAGAAGGTTAGAATGTCTAGCCAACCTTATGCTTCGTGTTTGGGTAGCATAATGTATGCCATGTTGTGTACAAGGCCTGATATCAGTTTCGCTGTTAGCGTAACTAGTAGATATCAGTCCAACCCAGGTAATGACCATTGGATGGCCATTAAACATATCCTCAAGTATCTTAAAGGTACTAAGGTTAAGTTAATAATTTATGGAGGAAACGAACTGCAAGTTAATGGGTATACAGACTCCGATTTTCAATCGGATCCCGATGATAGAAAGTCTACATCTAGATAATCTTTACCCTTAACGGAGGTTCAGTTTGTTGGAAGAGTTCAAGCAGAGATCTACAGCTGATTCCACCACTGAGGCAGAATATATTGCAGCTTCTGAAGCCGCAAAAGAGGCTGTGTGGATAAAGAGCCTGTGGGAGTTGTCCCAAGTATCGAGAATGTGATTCCGTTATACTGTGATAATACTGGAGCCATTGCGCAAGCAAATGAACCAATGGCGCATCAGAAGTCGAAGCATGTGGAACGCAAGTACCACATCATTCGAGAGATTGTGTCGCGAGGGGATATTGTCGTGTGCAAGGTACCGAGTGAAGATAATGTAGCAGACCCGCTGACGAAGGCCATACCTCCGAAGTTATTTGATAAACACGTGGAGTCGATGGGTATTAGATACAATCGTTATTGTCACTAGAGCAAGTGGGAGTTTTTGTAGGGGTTGGTGCTCACAGCGCCAATTCCCGATTGTATTTCTGTGTAAATACTTCTGTAAAACATTATTATTATGAATAATATATGCAGTTTCTATAATATAATGAATCTTTAATATGGTAAAGACGTAATGACCCTAGAATGATTAGTCATGATACAGTTGCAAAAGCGTCGCAACGGCCATTGAGTACTATCATGACGTTGTCATTCTCAAACAGTTCCTGGTCAAGGTTTACACCAAATGGTCAGTATAGTAAACCCGTTGAGACCGGTACAAGTCGTATACTGGAATATATGATTCCAATGGTTTCTCAATGAACCATAAGTCTAGGAGACTAGTATAGACGTGTAGGTGTTTATAGCGGATAAACACTGAACGACTCACGAAGATTCTTAATGGATGGTACACCAGTGTCAATAAGAATCTTCTTGGGTTGAGTAGCACTTGTGATTCTTAGACTTGAGATGCCATTGTGGGCACATGAGACATCTTCTACACTTAGATGGCAGTCACGTCACCGATCTATTTAGATCAGACCTCCGCCTGTTCGTTGGGTGTAGATAGATCCTCAGGGTGTCCTATGTGTATCGAGATAGGATCCGTCACTTCTGTGTAACAGAGCATAGGTAGTCCATATAATTAGCAATCAGATAAAACCATGGGCCCGTGGTAAAGTTTAGAAGCTGGTTCTAAACATTCGTTTGAGATTGCTAATAGAATAGTCGACTGGATAATCCCCATAGAGATTTGACGTTTACATCTATATCTCTGGGATACATTTGGATACCTTGTGACGGAGGAATTATTATCATCATGCCATGACCTCGACTGTATGATTCAGCCAGTTTATCCGTGATCGTCATAATTTACGGGTGGATAAATTATGGACACGAAATTGGATTTCGTGACGGATATGCCTGAATCTAGAGAGTCTCAATAATGAAATAAACTCGTAGAGCACTAGAGCAACATTAATAAATAATATTGATTATTTATAAAGTCGTTTAAAGGTTAAACGCGAAATACATGTGTAGGGACCCGATAGTCATTTACTAGATTATTGTGTATTTACATTTAATACTTGATTATTTTAAATACACATTAATTAAATATCAAATTGATATATTTGACTAATATCCTAAATAAAAATATTTTTTAATATTTAATGTAAATATTATACATATATTTAATATATTTGTATTTGATTAATTAATTAATTAATTAATTATTAAATGATTAATTTAATTAAAATATAAATATCTTACATTAGGATATTTGTTGTAAATGATATTGTTGCCTTTGTTGACTTTAATAAAATATCTAAAAAAATTGTTTTTAGATATTTATGCAAGTTGATTAAATAATAATTGAAATGAAATTGAAATTACAATTTCTTGTATTTGGCTTTGATTTTCGGCCAAGGCTTGTCTTGTACAAGTATATATTGTTTTTAATTCATTTCATCATCAACCTAATACACTTTACAAAAGAAAAATCCATTGAAGAAGATTAAAGAAAGCTTGAGAAAGAAAGAAAGATTAAAGAAAGCTTGGAATTTTAGTAAGTTTTTCAAACTTGCTATTAGAGAGGAATATGTTCCTTAGGTTCTAGGCTTCAACATGTGATGTTCTTAGATTATTTATTTCTTTATTTCTTTGTGTTTTTGTTGATGAAAGTTTTAATTGAAGTGTTGAGCATGTATGATGAAGGAAACTTGTGACTATTGTTGTTGTAAGGATTCTTTTAAGGTTTTGGAAACCATGTTGCTAATCTAGAGTTGTTGACCCACTCTAAGATGACCTAGATTTGAGCTTGAGTTGTTTCATTGTGTTGAGACTTGGATTGGATGTAAGAAAGATGATTGAAGTAATTGATTTAGTGTATTTGGTCTAATTTGTCCAATTTGTGGAAATTGAAAAATTAGGGTTTATAACTAATTCCAAATTTGGGGCTTTTCATATATGTTGTGCATTTGGATGTGTATATGATGCATATAAATTTTCATGTTGATTGGATTACATCTTGATGTGTTTTGAGACATGAAATGAAAAAAAAGGCACAATATGCATACCTTATGAGGCTCTCGGCCAAATGAATAGGATTTGGGGATTTTGGTTCTTTTGGTGTTTTGATGATTCAAGCATGCTAAGTTCATCCTAGAAATGATTTAGAATCATTCAAAATTGATTTGATCAATTTCGGACTAAAATGGACAAAGTACCAATACAAGGGTAATTCGGTAAATTCACTTGAATATGATTTATTTGAATTTTATTTCATAATTTGATTATTGGACAATTAAATAAATATATTTATTTAATTAATCCGAGAAAAACTTTTGAAATTTGAAAATACAATTTTCACCGCTTCCGCTGCGTTACCGGATACAGCCCCTAGAAAAACCCCTACAACAACAACCTTACCAACACTCTCCATGCTTATATTGTGTTACCTAACTATACTTCAACCATCTTATTCATTCTGTATCTGTTAAGTTGGAACACTTGTTATAGTCATCTTTCTCTTATTTCATTGAAATATAATCAAATCGGATTAATAAGATATCATTTCTATTTAACATCAAACAGACTAAAACCAACCATACCAACATGTATGTGAAACCATGTAGCCATACGCTATTATCTTACCGATTGTTCCTTTTATGTGAACATATAATGCATACAATATCAATCATACACATGTAAATGCAACCATAGTACCATGCTTTAATGTCAACTGTATGTACCTCATAACATTTCTAAAATGTATGACTTATATACCTGTCAAGGGAATTACGCTCTACTCAATATGCCATGCTTAATGAACGATTACCTTAAATCCGTTTCTGAGGATCTTACATATGAATGTCCTAATATTATTATGAATAGTGTCAACTATATGCATCTCAGATGAAAACACTAGAATACATGATCATATGCATGTCAGGTAAACTGTACAAGACTTTAACTTGCTATGGTTTGAAAAAAAATACTTCCCGGAAAACTCTTTTCTTGAAAATTCTTGATAAAACTCTTTATTTATATAAAAAATGAACTCTTTTCTGAAACTTTATTTGAAATCTTCTTTATAAAGCTTATCTTCTGAAAACATGCTTTAATACTCTGATTTCTGGGAACTGTTTTTAAAATCTGTTTTCTAAAAACTGTTTACTGAGAATCTGAAAACTGAAAACTCTTTCTGAAAATCTTTTTTTTTTCCCTTGTATTTCTTTCTAAAACTGTCATTCTAAGTTCTTTTCTGAAAACTGAAATCTGAAGTCCTTTTTTCTGAAAACCAAATCTCCGCCCGAAGGCGCATCTCCGCCTGAAGGCGCATCTCGCCCGTAGGCGAATCTCCGCCCGTAGGCGCATCTCCGCCCGTAGGTGCATCTCTGCCCAGGAATGTACCATTTGAGCGCTGAGGATCTAGGAGCGTCCCCCTAGTCCTCCACATGTGCACATGTGTATAAATCCGTCAATTCCAACAATGTACAACTGGGATGGGTCAAATCCCAAATTCCGAATCTATAGTATCCGTCAAGTCCAAATTATGTCTCAAGTTACATACTGGGGTGAGTTTTTACCTCATGCCCCGAAAAATATAAAGTCATATACGATATCTCGAAGCTGAAAGAAACATTTTCGGAAACATATTATCCTTCAAAACATTAAAGCTTTTCTTTGAAACATTTGAAATCTTTGAAAACATTCTTATCTTTGTTCAACTGCTGAAAACTTTAAAACACACATATGCAAATGCTCTTCTCATGATCCTTTCTACCTTAGCCATGCTTTTCTAAATGCTCATCTTTCACTATCATATTCTGAAACGTTTCATTCATGTAATGCATGTATCTCACACTAGTATACATATAGTCATAACATGTTTTCCCCATAAATATTGTTACTTATACAAGCACATTCTTTCTTTCTCATATTTGGCACTGTTAAACGAACTAATGACTATAAGTCTCATGCATTCATGCCACAAGAATGTATGTGCAAACATTTCTAATACTAATTTACTAATTCCATAATTATGCTTACACACACGATATCGAAACTCTTTTATTATATCGGAGTTCAAACATTTACGGATTTCAACTTCTTAGTTCTTAAACCTATTTACCATTTCTTAACTAGCAACTTGTGCTCAAGAATCTCATGTCAAAACTTACATGTATTCTCATACAATGCATGTTCTACTCATTTATGCTCTCTATCATCTTATATACATGTATCCATACTCATGATGCTAAACATATAGATATATGTTCATTCTCATATGAACTTAAACATTTGCATTCATACTATCCTTATACACACATACATATTTAATTACGCCAATTTATATACTTATTAATTCATATTTACTCATGCAAACTAATATTCTCATATAAAGCATAAATTACATTCTTTCATTCATATCGCTAGTTCGTATATGTTTATCACATTTATAACTTTAATCTCATACCCTAGGGTGTAGTTTTCTACAACCCTCATACCCAAGTCTCATTTAATTATGATTATAAACATAACATCAATCATATGCTCTATCAATCTATATAAATACATATACTTATTTACATTTAGTCATGCGTCTCTTTATTTCTATATACTCAAACGTATCTCTTGCTTATGTGCATGCTTATAATTGTTTATCCTCATCTATGTTTGCATACAATACACCTGTCTCTTGTCCTATATTCATCCTTATATATATAATATATATATATATATATAATATTTCATGAATATGTCTATATACTACCTTATTATATTACTAGTTTCAATCATCGTTAATTCTACCAAGTACTCAGAACATGAGTTACTTACCTAGCTAAGCGAACGCCCGCGATCCGGGTCCGATCTATCAAACAAGTAATAACACAAGATTAGTACCGCTATTTGCGGAACTTCCAACTCATCTATAATAACTACGGGCTTATCCGGAACACCCAAATCATCACCGATACTACGATACAAACATCATTACTCGAATACATATCTTTCTATACTATTCCAACTAGCTGGGTAGCCTAGAACCTTGTTTTACGCATTTGCGACAAATCTTGCGAAAAAGTTTTCGCAAACTCTACAGAAGGGTCTCGAACCCTCCGAACTACTCCGGAATTACCAAATTACCCTCACAATATCAATAAATATACTATTTTCATGATTACGGTTATCTACGCTCGGTCGCGTGAGAAACTCCGTTTTACCGGAAACTCGCTAATTCTACCGGATCGATCAAATCTAATCCGTTACTCTTCGGATTCTGCCATATTTATCGTTTTAACACATTATATCATATTCATTTCATTTCATGCAAATTCCTTACACTACGAAACTACCGGAAACATTCGAATATAAATCGATATACTTGAAAATAACAAAATCTAAATGGAGAGTCGTACCGAAATTCCGAGGCCATATTCGGACTCCCATCGGCCATACGAATGCGCTGGTGTCGACGGAATTCCGATCGGAGCTACTGTTCGACATGGGTTTACTGTTCACCGACGCTTTTCTTCTCATTTTGTGTGATTCTGGCAGTTGTTCGGTGAAATCGACTCCGCACACTCGTAGTACTCACCGAGAGCTTCGATTTGGTAGGTGGCTCGGGCCGTGAAATGAACCGACGAGCCGGATCCGGTTAACCCATGGTCGCACATTCTTCTTCTCTCTGCCTCCGATCGCCGGCGTCCTAGCTCCTCCGCCGGCCACCATCAGCTGCACGGTGGCCGGGTCTCTCGTCCTGGGTGGTCGCGCCAGCCGGCGGTGGCCGGCAGGCCGCCGGCGCGACCACAACTCCAAAAGGGGCGTGAAGGATCGTGGGGGGGTTGAGAGGAGTTTTGTTGAATTTTGCCAAATTTGCAATTTTTTGAAACCTTAAGGCTTTATATACCATGCTGGAAAATATCAATTTGATCCCTGTGAATTTACAAATCAGCCCATATTCTGGAAACTTCTGGAATAATGTAATTTCGGAGCCCTTCTGATGCGATACTCGAAAAGTGTTCAACACGAAAGTTGTTCGTCTCGGAAAAACGAGTCCTATGGTACAAAATCAGCTCGATCGGAGTTCGTTTGCTCTATTCGTGACCAAAACCACAAATTTTACGTGTTTTCCAAAAATCGCGTATCTAACTTTTAATTCCACGCATTTTCCAACGCGACGAAAATTCATTATGTAATTTTCTAACTCATATAACATCACTTAAACTCTTATTCTTCCTCATCACCATGCTCCGAGACTAAAATATCCGCCCGGGAATCTTCTAGAACAACTCGAAAATCTGGGATGTTACATTCACCCCTCCTTATAAAAATTTCGTCCTCGAAATTTCTCCGTCTTTACAGCTACTGATTCCAACCCGGTCTCATGTGCGAAACTATCTTACTATAACTCCACTGATATCACTTCTCTGTCTCAACTGTTAACTAATCTCTATCTATAAGCTAAGATCCTTAACGGCTTATCCACGGCTTTAAACTAGCTATACTAGTCTAATTCTCGTCTCTTGCTTACTGATCCGGTTCTTATCTCTAGCTGTACTATTCTGATTCTGATCTAGAAGCCTCTGGCCTCACAAGGGCTCTATGCCGGTACTATCTATTCTTACTAATTCTCTGATCTAAAAAGGGCGTAAAAATACTAACTTGTTCCATTCTTTTCCTATACGGAGATAACTAATCTATACACATCAATCGAGTCACCCATGGACTCAAATCAAACAAGCAAAACACAAAACATGAATAGCATCAAATCATATCAAATAATCATATAAGATACATACAAAGGCCTGCGTGGTCTTTACCAAACTGAAGACAATCTCCGACAGCTGGATCCCCACAATTGCAGTCACCGACTTCTAAACCATGCTACTGACTCTGAATCTTAAACCTGGCTATGATACCAACTTTGTAACATCCCGCCTAGGCCAGGATGGTACCGGCAGGAGACAGGAGAACCCATCTCCATAAGCCTCTGATTCTAACGAAATTTCGGCATGATGTATTCGTAACATCATGCGGCCGGTGTTTCAACATCAAGGCCTCAGGCCTGAACCCAATGAACAGAAAGAAATCACTTGGCCTCCGGCCAGAACTCAAATAAAATTATGCTATAACAAAACTATTACATAACTCATACAAAGGAAATACAAAGCAAATGCAAAGACAAGGGCCGTGAGGACCCATAACTGACCCAGGACTCAGGATTCTCTATTGACTGCAAATTAGGGCGATCCAATATCTTCAAAGTATTCACCGATCATCTGCTGGTTCTATATAATAGCTACTAACCTACAAAACTGAAAACTGCTGAGATGTGAGTCATAATGACTCAGTAAGTATAATCATGCCTTAACTACAGCATAAACACTCAATAGCTTATAATTTCCGTTCCATTAAGCTTTCTTAACTTATCTTTTACTGTAATCATGTAATTACGTTTACCTCATTAATTATCAAGCTGTCCACAACTCACATGTATATCATGCAAATAATCACATATTCTAAATTAGCTGTACAATTCTTATCTACTACAGAGACACATTACTGTCATCCATCCTATATCTAATCAAACTCATACTTTAATTTCTATTTAGTATATACATTACAAGCATTTCATCACGTGTCAAGTTTCTTTATCAACAACAACCTTACCAACACTCTCCATGCTTATATTGTGTTACCTAACTATCCTTCAACCATCTTATTCATTCTGTATCTGTTAAGTTGGAACACTTGTTATAGTCATCTTTCTCTTATTTCATCGAAATATCATCAAATCGGATTAATAAGATATCCTTTCTATTTAACATCAAACAGGCTAAAACCAACCATACCAACCTGTATGTGAAACCATGTAGCCATACGCTATTATCTTACCGATTGTTCCTTTTATGTGAACATATAATGCACACAATATCAATCATACACATGTAAATGCAACCATATTACCATGCTTTAATTTCAACTGTATGTACCTCATAATATTTCTAAAATGTATGACTTATATACCTGTCATGGGAATTACGCTCTACTCAATATGCCATGCTTAATGAACGATTACCTTAAATCCGTTTCTGAGGATCTTACATATGAATGTGCTAATATTATTATGCATAGTGTCAACTATATGCATCTCAGATGAAAACACTAGAATACATGATCATATGCATGTCAGGTAAACTGTACAAGACTTTAACTTGCGATGGTTTCAAAAAATAATACTTCCCGAAAAACTCTTTGCTTGAAAATTCTTTATAAAACTCTTTATCTATATAAAAAAGGAACTCTTTTCTGAAACTTTATTTGAAATCTTCTTTATAAAGCTTATCTTCTGAAAACATGCTTTAATACTCTGATTTTTGGGAACTGTTTTTAAAATCTGTTTTCTGAAAACTGTTTACTGAGAATCTGAAAACTGAAAACTCTTTCTGAAAATCTTTTTTTTTTCCTTGTATTTCTTTCTAAAACCGTCTTTCAAAGTTCTTTTCTGAAAACTGAAATCTGAAGTCCTTTTTCTGAAAACCAAACTGAAATCTGAAATCAGAAATCCTTTTTCTGAAAACCAAATCTCTGCCTGAAGGCGCATCTCCGCCCGTAGGCGCATCTCCGCCCAGGAATGTACCATTTGAGCACTGAGGATCTAGGAGCGTCCCCATAGTCCTCCACATGTGCACATGTTTATAAATCCGTCAATTCCAACAATGTACAACTGGGATGGGTCAAATCCCAAATCCCGAATCTATAGTATCAATCAAGTCCAAACTGTGTCTCAAGTTACATACTGGGGTGAGTTTTTACCTCATACCCCGAAAAATATAAAATCATATACGATATCTCGAAGCTGAAAGAAAATATTTTCGGAAACATATTATCCTTCAAAATATTTAAAGCTTTTCTTTGAAACATTTGAAATCTTTGAAAACATTCTTATCTTTTGTTCAACTACTGAAAACCTTAAAACACACATATGCAAATGCTCTTCTCATGATCCTTTCTACCTTAGCCATGCTTTTCTATATGCTCATCTTTCACTATCATATTCTGAAACGTTTCATTCATGTAATGCATGTATCCCACACTAGTATACATATAGTCATAACATGTTTTCCCCATAAATATTGTTACTTATACAAGCACATTCTTTCTTTCTCATATTTGGCACTGTTAAACGAACTAATGACTACAAGTCTCATGCATTCATGCCACAAGAATGTATGTGCAAACACTTCTAATACTAATTTACTAATTCCATAATTATGCTTACACACACGATATCGAAGCTCTTTTATTATATCGGAGTTCAAACATGTACGGATTTCAACTTCTTAGTTCTTAAACTTATTTACCATTTCTTAACTAGAAACTTGTGCTCAAGAATCTTATGTCAAAACTTACATGTATTCTCATGCAATGCATGTTCTACTCACTTATGCTCTCTATCATCTTATATACATGTATCCATACTCATGATGCTAAACATATAGATATATGTTCATTCTCATATGAACTTAAACATTTGCATTCATACTATCTTTATACACACATACATATTTAATTACGCCAATTTATATACTTATTTAATACGCGACTATTGACAGACTGAATTATTGGCTCGACATCACGACGAGTGAAGTTGTACGTGTTATGAATCTGACATAAGCAATGACATGTAGTGTCGACAACATGGGATGATGACACATGTCCGACGTATTTTAGCGCGATTACTGTGCTGTTGACATGTGGCCAACGTATTTTAGTAGTGCGTATGATAACAAGCTTTCTCTGATTTTGACACGTGTCCGACGCACATTAACACGGTTGTGACTCAGAAGGTTTGCACGTCGCGACGCAAAAATGATAATTTTACCTTTTTACTCCGTTTTTCGCTGTTTTGGCCCCGATTTGATTCTAGTGATTCCAAAACTTTATTTGTCTACAAAATAACACAAAACACATAAAATCATTCATAAAACCGAGAAACAAGAAACAAACAAAATTATTAGCTTAAAGAGGCGGAAAATGGTGATATATTTTCCACTCATCAAGGAGCCATCAATGAATGGTGTCTAACAAATCAAGTGATTTAAACGGTAGTGTTGTTCCCTTCTTTTCACTTTATTTTGTATTGTATTAGGGATAATCTAAATTAGATTGGTTGTGTTTATTGAATACTCTATCTTGTTATTTCATACTGTTTTGTTTTGTTTAATGCATGTTTCTTTTTGTACATTAACCAGTTGATGTCTTCTAAACTCTTCTAATTCTTTTTAAGACATTGGAGACAATGTCTCAATTAGGTTGGGGGAGAGGATAGTTGACTAGTTTGTTTTTAGTTTTCTTTTGTTGTGTTTTTTTTTGGTTGTCTAGTTTGTTTTTAATTTTCTTTTTTGTATTTTTATATTGTGTTTGTTTTATTATTTTTCCTTAATTATTTTTTGACTAACAAAGTGAGAAGTATCTCAATTTAATTCATAACAAGTTAATTTTTGTTTATTTCCTTTTGAATTATTTAAATTTGTGAATTCTCCATAATATTGATTAAATTTGACCTTCATATGCTCATTTAACAGGTATTATCAACATATACGGTAACATATGAATATGAGTTGTAAGTGAAAATTTTGTAATATTCAGTTCTCTACTTTATTGGAGCCAATACTTAAAGGCAGTGAAATGTGTGTTCTTATTTTTTTTAAAAAATACTGACTAAGTTTTACTTAGCAACTGGACGTCTTGCCTAGCAAGTAGTGACTGTTCGGGTCAAACGGTACGACTTGAGTTAGTTAGATAATAATTAATTTTCTACTTAGTAACCGGACATCTTATCTGACCAGCAAGTGATTGTTCGCGTCAAATGGTAAAGCTTGGAAAAAATTAAAAAAAATATTTATAAATAAACTTTCATTGCCAAAAGGTGTGAACTCTAACATAACTTTAGGACAAAAATATTACTCTTTTTTCAACTGCATTTGTGAATATTGTGGGCACAATTAATTGATTAATACCTTGGATAAGAATTTCACTTTTTAGTTGAATTTTTAATTTGTTTATTTTGTTTCTTTTAACTTTTGTGTGGTTGTATTTAATTTTCGTTTGTGGGTATCGTCGCTAAAAACCCTCACGAGACTACAACTCATACACTAGGGACACCTAGGGGTTTAAAGGCTTGTTGCATAAGCTAAATGCAACTGTGATCCCTAAGAAAGTGGCTTATATTAATTTAGTATTAGTTTATTATTTCATTTTGTTTTTTTTTTGTTTTGCTTGAGGACTAGTAAAATGTTAGGTTTGAGGGTGTGATGAGTGAAAAATATATCAATATTACCACCCATTTTACTTAATATTTTGTATGGTTTCTCGAGTTTTATGAACATTTTGATGTATTTTAGTTTATTTTACAGATAAAATAAAATTAGGACTCAATGGAATCAACCAGGATGAAATATGAAATAAATAAGGGCAAAACCTGGACTTGACATTTGGATTTTGGAGGTTGGAAACTTGAAATGGCATTCTAACGAAGTACAATTTCGAAAATTTCAACATTGCGTAATTTTCATATTTTGGCCATAATGTTTTACTTTGAAATCGGTTTGAAGTGATTCAAGTTTCAGATGAAAGAAGACTCAAAGCTCTACAACCTTGATGTTCATAAGAATTTCAAATTATGAAGTTTACAAGACCGAAATAGATGAAAATACCAAAGTGTGTTATGTGTAATTACTAAAGTCATTATCCCAAAATAATAAAATAGAAAATGACAATTTACAATTATCAAACTTCTGCCAAACATGCTTGCATATTTCATGAATGAATTGTTGGAGTATTTGGTGCCATGTTTAGTGGCATGTTTGGTGGAGAAATTGGTGGAAGTAAAATTTTGCCTATAAATATAGCTTGATTTCATTTGTAAATTTCATACTTTTCTTCAGGTTTCTATTAAGGAACTTGAAGATTGTATCTTATGTGTTTTTTTTTTCTGTATTTTAATTATGTATTTTTATTTTTAGTAATAATAGTTTGTGAGTTTTTACTTTCTTTTATGTTTAGTAGTTAATTTTCGCTGGGGAAGGGTGAAACCTTTAATATGATAAGGTAGATTAATCTCACTTATTTTATAATATGGAAATTATAATTAATAATATGGATTAAAGTTGATACCACCTTAATGGCTGATTTTATTTATTTGATATAATATGACACTGCCTATATGGTCAGTCTTTAGGAGACAGATGATTACCGCCTATATGGCTGGTTTATGGACAAATAATAACACTACCTTTATGGCTGATTTGACTTAATTAGTTAACACTGACAATTTCTATATTATAATAAAGAGAGATTTATACATTTGAAATATTAACTTGTGGATCCCCTAACCCCAATATTTTATTTTTATTCTAAAGAAGTGATGAAACACAATATTCATAAGTTTTTCATAAGTTTAATAATTGATTTTCTTTGTATAATGTGTGATGCTTTGGCTTGTTTATTGAATCTTAATCTTAATGCTTCTTGTTGCCTGATCACCAATAAGATTGATGTGATAAACTCACAATGAACTTGGAAAATGGATTTTAGGTTTCATCCTTAGATTCAATAGCTCACGATCTCACCTTAGAGATTTCCTTCCAGGATAGATATATACTTGCCGGGTGTGGGTAGCCACAATTCGAACTTGAACTTAATGAATTCGAAGTTTCTTAATTAACATATGAATATAGTTAATTGGGTTACTTTGGGTGTTTGCTTCTGAAAATCGGAAGAGGCTTTTCCATATCTTCGTTTTCCAGGATAACAACTGATTTATTACAAGAGAATCAATTCATCATTAGAGTAATATTGGGCGGATTCACAACCCTAGATGTTTCTTTATTATTAATTTCCTTTGTTTGTATTTTATATTTTATTTATTTATTTTAATCAAAACCATCTTCAACCAACAAACAATTCCTTCTTACCACAATTAGATATCTGTAAATAAATAACTTTAATAATTAACAACATAGAATTTAGGTCTTCGTGGGATATATATTTTTATAGTATTTGACCGATACGTGCGCTTGCGTTACGTGTGTGATTTCATCGATCATACTGACATGTCAACTCTGAACTTCGTTGTCAATCTACTTCACATTAAAGTAAGTAATAGAATGACCAATAAAAGCATTGACCAATAAATTCCTGAATGAACTGGATAACGTGACGAGCGTGATTGGAGTTATAATGCTCATCTTTCTTTTCATCGGCGCATCATGACGCGCCATGGTCGTCTTCACGACACGCCACTTGCTCTGTTTTCTGCCTAGTCTCTCTTCATATGAGCGTCTCGACGCGCAACCCATCATCGGGACGTGCGTTTTGACTATGAATTCCTCAAATTTACCTCATATTTTATCGTTATCATCCCTTATTAATTTCATTGAGTCTCGATGTTATTTTTACTTGTAAAATGACAAAACACATCAAAGCGCTCATAAAACTTAAGATAACTCACAAAACATCAAGCTAAAGAGGCAGGCAAATATATGCATATTGGTCACTCATCACATGACTAGAATATTGCATTAGGATTCTATGGTTTAGTGGACACCATAACAACTGATTGCACACGGAAAAAAATAATATTTTGGTTGGTATTTCACTTTTCTGAGAAAAGGAAGAAAGAACTCATTTTCATGAGATATTCTATTTCAATCTTCAGTCTGGGTTAAGATTTTATTCTTACCTTACTTTGAGTGTTTTTCTATGCTCTTGAGTCTCCAAAAATATCTATTTTTAAGGTTTGGACAGACTTGTGCTTATATAGGGATTGCTAGGAGCTTTTATTCTTAAGAAATTCGAGTTCTAATCGAAACATGAATTCAGGGTCTATTGGCATGCCAACAAGCTCCCATTGGCGCGCAAAAGGAAGGCAAAGAGTAACAAGCCAATTTCAGGTCCCATTGGGCAATGAGATTCCGTTGGCTCACCAATGGGAGATTAGATTACTTTTCATACTTTTAGGCTCATTTTTGACAATGATAAAGTTCGATCAAGTCTTTAACATAAACTAAAAAATTATTAATTGAGTTTTCTTTCCAATGCAACTTGAATCACCTCATTTGGACATCATATGAAAATGTTATGGCCAAAATACTAAAGGTTGCGCAGTGCAAAATAGGTTGATTTGTTGATGTTTCAAACCTGTACCTTTCCACATGTATTCCATCCTACAAAATCACAATGAATTTCTCAAAACGCTCACAAAGATTACAGTATCCCACAAAAATGTAAGATATAAAAGCGATAATTGTAAGTACATTAACCTCTCATCATCAGCCAGATAAGGAAGATCGCGATGTTACGTGAGGAACAGCTTGCTAGTGATGATAAATATGGAGATGCATAGCCAAGAGTGCTAATGATTAGAGAGTCGTGGAGGCTGAAAAGTGGAGTGGAGGAGGCTGAAAAGTGGCCACATTATATCTAAAAGAGATGATAGAAATGATTATTCTTCCACTTATGGAGGACACTGTTGAAGAGAAGAAGTTTGTGTTTGTTAATGAGGAAGTATCAATTGGAAAGACAATTCAGATAAAATGATGTACTTTGGTATTGAAAAAGTAATGAGAAGCTGAAGAAGCTCTTTTGTCCGCTTTGAAAATGAATGTGGGCCTGAATCTAATTTTCTCATATGGTTTTATTTATCGAGGAAGCCTACCTTCTGCACTAAAGAGAGGGTTCATATGTCAATAACAATTGGTTCATGGAACAAAACCTACAATAGGCCCTTTCAGAAACATTTTCATTTTTGACACACCGTTGATTATTCGTCACATGTTCACCAACTTTGCTTCTGGTGTGTGTTAGATCTTAATTTGTGTGATTTGATTTGTCAAACTTTTTACTTGGATTAGAGATGCATTGACCAATTATAAAGAGAAAATATTCTCCAGATAAATACCAAAAGTAGCATATATAATTGCTTAATCCAAACGATGTATTAGCATAAATAAGGGTGAACAAAATCGATTTCGATTTCGGTTCCGATTCCGCGTGGAACCGGAACCTACTCGGGAAAAATCTATTTCTAACTAAGTGGAACCGGAACCCACCCAATTAAATAGGATACTATATTAATCGGTTCCAATTCGGTTTTGCATGGAACCGAAACCAACTCAAAAAAATCGGTTCCAATTCGATTCCAGTCCGGTTCCTATCCGATTCTAATTTGTCCTATTTATTTATTATTGTCAAACTTTGAAAATACAATTATTTTTCACACTTGAATATTAAATAATATTCTTGACAATTGTCTATACATAAATAAAATAATAAATAAAACTGTATATTACATAATTTTTTTTGACTCAACACATAATATTCTTGTAAGAAGTGTCTGAGTTTAAATTGGGTTTTAATTGTGTTTTAATTTGGGTTATCAAATTAGGTTTAAATTGATTTTTAAAACTGGTAATGAAATTGTGTTTAAAATGAGTTTTAATTGAGGTATGAAATTAGGTTCTAAAATTGGTTATGAAACTGAGTTTAAATTGGATTTCTATTTGATTCCGAAATTGGTTCTTAATTCGGTTCCCAAAAGAGATTTTGGTCCGGTTCCGATTTCGTTCATGACAGAACCGAAACTGGACAGTTTAAATTCGGTAATTCTATTTTGGAACAGGAACCTGTCCGATTCCAAACCCGAAAAACTGATACGGTTCTAACCGGTTCCAGATAGAATTAATAAATCAATTTATAAAATTGTTAATAAAATGAATTGGCAGAATATCATCATTTTCTTAAAGACTATTGAAA